>OY829517.1:5542631-5759141 GCA_963691665.1 Clepsis dumicolana
ATCGTTAGGACCCGACTCTTGATTTTTTTATGATTTTTTTTCAATGGGCAAGTGCTACCTTCCTTAACCTAGAGAGAGAGGCTAGAGAGTTTGTGTAACGTTGATGTTGATGAACAACTTGCTGTTGAAGATGATGGCTGGCTTGGCATGATTTTTTTCGGCCATATACGAGACTTTAGGCGGGTTGTGGGAAGGTGGCGAATGCCCATTGAAAAAAAATCATAAAAAAATCAAGAGTCGGGTCCTAACGATATTTCTAGCTGAACCTACGTGAACTAACGATAACCTACTCGTTTGCATGATGAAAAACGAAAAATCTCGTTTGGGGAGGTTACCGTGAAGTTGGCCGCCCCATTTTGTTTTTAAAAAAAAAAATGTTGAAATCGGATCCTAACGATTTCACCTACTGAACAAACGTAAACTAACGATAATCTGTCGATACAAGTAATGAAACCTGCAAAAAGGAGGGGTTAAGGAAGGTAGCACTTGCCCATTGAAAAAAAATCAAAAAAAAATCAAGAGTCGGGTCCTAACGATATTTCTAGCTGAACCTACGTGAACTAACGATAACCTACCCGTTTGCATGATGAAAAACGAAAAATCTCGTTTGGGGAGGTTACCGTGAAGTTGGCCGCCCCATTTTGTTTTTTAAAAAAAAAATGTTGAAATCGGATCCTAACGATTTCACCTACTGAACAAACGTAAACTAACGATAATCTGACGATACAAGTAATGAAACCTGCAAAAAGGAGGGGTTAAGGAAGGTAGCACTTGCCCATTGAAAAAAAATCAAAAAAAAATCAAGAGTCGGGTCCTAACGATATTTCTAGCTGAACCTACGTGAACTAACGATAACCTACCCGTTTGCATGATGAAAAACGAAAAATCTCGTTTGGGGAGGTTACCGTGAAGTTGGCCGCCCCATTTTGTATTTAAAAAAAAAAAATGTTGAAATCGGATCCTAACGATTTCACCTACTGAACAAACGTAAACTAACGATAATCTGTCGATACAAGTAATGAAACCTGCAAAAAGGAGGGGTTAAGGAAGGTAGCACTTGCCCATTGAAAAAAAATCATAAAAAAATCAAGAGTCGGGTCCTAACGATATTTCTAGCTGAACCTACGTGAACTAACGATAACCTACCCGTTTGCATGATGAAAAACGAAAAATCTCGTTTGGGGAGGTTACCGTGAAGTTGGCCGCCCCATTTTGTTTTTAAAAAAAAAAATGTTGAAATCGGATCCTAACGATTCCACCTACTGAACAAACGTAAACTAACGATAATCTGTCGATATAAGTAACGAAATGTGTAAAAAGTCGCTTTAGGCGGGTTGTGGGAAGGTGGCGAATGCCCATTGAAAAAAAATCATAAAAAAATCAAGAGTCGGGTCCTAACGATATTTCTAGCTGAACCTACGTGAACTAACGATAACCTACCCGTTTGCATGATGAAAAACGAAAAATCTCGTTTGGGGAGGTTACCGTGAAGTTGGCCGCCCCATTTTGTTTTTAAAAAAAAAAATGTTGAAATCGGATCCTAACGATTCCACCTACTGAACAAACGTAAACTAACGATAATCTGTCGATATAAGTAACGAAATGTGTAAAAAGTCGCTTTAGGCGGGTTGTGGGAAGGTGGCGAATGCCCATTGAAAAAAAATCATAAAAAAATCAAGAGTCGGGTCCTAACGATATTTCTAGCTGAACCTACGTGAACTAACGATAACCTACCCGTTTGCATGATGAAAAACGAAAAATCTCGTTTGGGGAGGTTACCGTGAAGTTGGCCGCCCCATTTTGTTTTTTAAAAAAAAAAATTTTGAAATCGGATCCTAACGATTCCACCTACTGAACAAACGTAAATTAACGATAATCTGTCGATATAAGTAACGAAATGTGTAAAAAGTCGCTTTAGGCGGGATGTGGGAAGGTGGCGAATGCCCATTGAAAAAAAATCATAAAAAAATCAAGAGTCGGGTCCTAACGATATTTCTAGCTGAACCTACGTGAACTAACGATAACCTACCCGTTTGCATGATGAATAACGAAAAATCTCGTTTGGGGAGGTTACCGTGAAGTTGGCCGCCCCATTTTGTTTTAAAAAAAAAAAATGTTGAAATCGGATCCTAACGATTTCACCTACTGAACAAACGTAAACTAACGATAATCTGTCGATACAAGTAATGAAACCTGCAAAAAGGAGGGGTTAAGGAAGGTAGCACTTGCCCATTGAAAAAAAAATCATAAAAAAATCAAGAGTCGGGTCCTAACGATATTTCTAGCTGAACCTACGTGAACTAACGATAACCTACCCGTTTGCATGATGAAAAACGAAAGATCTCGTTTGGGGAGGTTACCGTGAAGTTGGCCGCCCCATTTTGTTTTTAAAAAAAAAAATATTGAAATCGGATCCTAACGATTTCACCTACTGAACAAACGTAAACTAACGATAATCTGTCGATACAAGTAATGAAACCTGCAAAAAGGAGGGGTTAAGGAAGGTAGCACTTGCCCATTGAAAAAAAATCATAAAAAAATCAAGAGTCGGGTCCTAACGATATTTCTAGCTGAACCTACGTGAACTAACGATAACCTACCCGTTTGCATGATGAAAAACGAAAAATCTAGTTTGGGGAGGTTACCGTGAAGTTGGCCGCCCCATTTTGTTTTTTAAAAAAAAATGTTGAAATCGGATCCTAACGATTTCACCTACTGAACAAACGTAAATTAACGATAATCTGTCGATACAAGTAATGAAACCTGCAAAAAGGAGGGGTTAAGGAAGGTAGCACTTGCCCATTGAAAAAAAATCATAAAAAAATCAAGAGTCGGGTCCTAACGATATTTCTAGCTGAACCTACGTGAACTAACGATAACCTACTCGTTTGCATGATGAAAAACGAAAAATCTCGTTTGGGGAGGTTACCGTGAAGTTGGCCGCCCCATTTTGTTTTTTAAAAAAAAAATGTTGAAATCGGATCCTAACGATTCCACCTACTGAACAAACGTAAACTAACGATAATCTGTCGATATAAGTAACGAAATGTGTAAAAAGTCGCTTTAGGCGGGTTGTGGGAAGGTGGCGAATGCCCATTGAAAAAAAATCATAAAAAAATCAAGAGTCGGGTCCTAACGATATTTCTAGCTGAACCTACGTGAACTAACGATAACCTACCCGTTTGCATGATGAAAAACGAAAAATCTCGTTTGGGGAGGTTACCGTGAAGTTGGCCGCCCCATTTTGTTTAAAAAAAAAAAAATGTTGGAATCGGATCCTAACGATTTCACCTACTGAACAAACGTGAACTAACGATAATCTGTCGATATAAGTAATGAAATGTGCAAAAAGTAATTTTGGGCGGGTTGCGTGAAGATAGCCTCCCCATTTTAAAAAATCATAAAAAAATCAAGAGTCGGGTCCTAACGATATTTCTAACTGAACCTACGTGAACTAACGATAACCTACCCGTTTGCATGATGAAAAACGAAAAATCTCGTTTGGGGAGGTTACCGTGAAGTTGGCCGCCCCATTTTGTTTAAAAAAAAAAAAATGTTGGAATCGGATCCTAACGATTTCACCTACTGAACAAACGTGAACTAACGATAATCTGTCGATATAAGTAATGAAATGTGCAAAAAGTAATTTTGGGCGGGTTGCGTGAAGATAGCCTCCCCATTTTAAAAAATCATAAAAAAATCAAGAGTCGGGTCCTAACGATATTTCTAGCTGAACCTACGTGAACTAACGATAACCTACCCGTTTGCATGATGAAAAACGAAAAATCTCGTTTGGGGAGGTTACCGTGAAGTTGGCCGCCCCATTTTATAAAAAAAAAAAAAAAATGTTGGAATCGGATCCTAACGATTTAACCTACTGAACAAACGTGAACTAACGATGAACTAACGATTTAGATATGCGACATGCGGGCAATCAAAATGGGGCGGTCAACTTCACGACCATGAAACCTTCGCGCAGTGCGCGGGCGGCGGCGGGAAAGCGCGCGCCCTCGTCCACGGCCAGCTGCTGCAGCGTGCGGATCGCGAGAAAAGGGCTGCTTGCTACGCCGTACGTCACTGTGCACAGCTCGTACACTTTTATCGGTTCACTAGGCAAATCGCGCCACAGTATGTGTTGAAATTTGCGTTGAGACTCATCAATTAATATACAGCGATACATTTTAGAAATGTCACCGCATAAAGAGACTTCGCGCAAACGGAATCGTATTAATAATTCGACAAGATCAGCCTGCAGTTTCGGACCCGTGTATAAAACCGAATTCAATGATTTATGATTTGTAGTCTGACAGGAAGCGTCGAAGACTACTCGAAGTTTAGTTGTGCTACTGTCAGGCTTAAGAACACAATGGTGGGGTATGACGTACCCCGACTCCACTTCCGACACGTCACCGACATAAACCATATGACCGAGCGCCGCGTAGTCATCCATGAACCTTTTATACTCTCCCCTAAGATCAGGTAAGCGGGATAATTTGCGCTCTAAGTTTTGATACCGTTTTATAGCAATTTGTTTTGAATCGCCCAATTCCGCATCCGGCTTAAGCGGGTAACTCACTATATAACGACCGGTACTATCGCGCTTATGAGAATCAACAAACATCTTTTCAGCAATGACGTCATCCGGGTTTTTAGGTAAGTCACATGTTAAACTTTCAGTTTCCCAAAAAGATTTAATTAACTCATCCACCTTCGTTGTACTAGTAAACATGCATGTTGATACACTTTGAGTCTTATTATTAAGTGTCAACTGTCCCGTAATAACGTACCCAAAGACGCTGCTCAATGCCAACGGTAACCCTTGCCGTGCCGGCTGATATTTGCCGCCATCGTACACGAATGGAAACACGTCACTGCCCAACAACACATCGATGCGACTCGAGCGATGAAAAGTAGGGTCAGCTAACACCATATTTTTATACTCGCTATAAAATTCTTGTGACAGGTTGACCGACGGCATGTTACTAGATATTTTCGGAATTATTACCGTTTTTATATCGAAAATGGGATCATTAGACATAGTCGGTTTGATTTTACATGACACCATACCTTGATCGCGAACCATTGTACCGCCTAGACCTGACAGCTGAGTGTTGCACTTTTGACGTGGCAACCCTAATCGTTGCGCACAATCATTTGTCATAAAGCTAGTTTGAGAACCACTGTCGATTACCGCGCGCACGGGTTGATAATTGCCTAAAGCGTCCGATACATGTATAATCGCAGTGCCCAACATAACCATGGACCCGGTCGAACATGTCAGCGAGACTTGATTCCCTTCATTATTAATAATATTATCATTGCAGACGGATTCAGTCTCCACGCTAACTAAATTTACATTTGAATCCAAATGCAACGAGCAATGATGCTTGTTTTTGCACACCGTACACGTTATCTTCGAAGGGCACTCATTAGACGCGTGACCTTGACGGAGACAGTTCTCGCACAAGCGTAATTCTTTGATTTTGTTGACACGCTGCGCCGGTGTGAGTGCAATGTACTCGTAACATTTATAAATCGAATGAAAAGGCTTATTGCAGTACAGGCAACCTTTTTTTGTATTATTATTAGTGGCTGCACTGCTTGCCAGGCACGTTTTTGCATTTACATTTTTCGTGATAGGTTTATTAGTATTAAACTTGTTTTGAATCGAAGAGACGAGAGGTTTACTCGTGCCGGGTATTGAACGTGTACTCGACATACTCGTTGACATCTCCAACATACGAGTATGATTTGTGACAAAATCAATTAATGTTTTGAATACAGGAATTTCCTTGTCTTTAATTTTTTGTTCGAATTCACGTCTAGAAACCGGGTCCAGGTTACGCAATCCTATGTAGCACAGAATAAATCCCGATAGATCATCAATTTTTAACAATTCTAGCGCTTGAACGCACTCTTGAAATGTTTCTAAAAAGGAATTTAATCCGTTCACAGATTCGTTAGGCAACGGTTTAAACGCAAACAATTTATCCATATAGCGCGTAGCTATAGCACGGGTGTTTTCGTACCTATCACACAAGGCCCTCCACACGACATCATAATTGTCACTTGACACTGGTAAACTCCTGATAATCTGAAGCGCGGGTCCTGTGACCACGGACAGTAGGTAATAGAATTTCTCGGTATTACCTATAGTTTTATTCGCATGGATTAAACTCGAGAATGTGTCGCGAAATGTAATCCAATTCTCTAATTTCCCGTCAAAATGGACTAAATCAATTTTAGGTAGGCGGGGCTGAGCGCCGCCGCGTTCCGGTTCGGTTTTGATTTCGTTGACATTTTTTGACGGCTTTGAAGAGCAACCGACTTTCTGGAGGATTCGTTTTATCTCGAAATATAAGTCATCGAAAGCTTGTACCTCTTGACTAGCGATCACAAACGACGGGTCCCTCTTTAGTTCAAGCGCGGCAATCTCGTCAATAATGTTTTCAAAAAGTTTCCGCGTAGTGTCAAGGTCACCATCGCGTACGGACAATTTACCTAGCTCCGCGGGATTACTCTCGACGATTTTCGCTAAATCGTAATATTGTTGAACACGTCTAAAATATCGCTCCTTTTTAATGATTAATGTAGATATCTTGATGTCGAGTTCGGATGACGACGTCGGCGGAGTCATTTTGACTCAAAGAGAAATGTATCTTAGGTAGGTACGTACAAAGTTACCTCGCGCCGCGTGCCTTTAGGAAGGTAGGTACTTACACAAAACTGAGTCGAACAGGCAATGAATACTGCAGAAATAGGTATAATAATATTTGACTGCGTATACAAGTATAATATATTGTCACAAATAGAACTACTGAATAAATATTCGTGCAATAAAAACGGTGTATAGGTACCTACGAGGTTGGAGGTTATTATTACGTAAAATATGTGTTTTACTTGTTTTTACCTATTCTGAGATATTGTATCCGGTTAGAAGAACCAATTATGTTGCGTAAACTTAGTTGATAATAAATGAATCGACAAGAAACAAGGGGAATTAGGGACTCACAGATGGACACATGCGTTGGAGCTCGTGGTCTTGCGGTAGGTGCAGATCTCTGCAGTTGAATCCTTGACCTGCAGGTCTACTGGAGCTTTTCACCCACAATATAGTCACCACACAGTACCAAGAGTAACACAAGTCACTGGCCGGTCCGTTTAATGCGTTTTTCCACGATTTTGATAATTCCAAAAACAGGCGTGTGCGCGTTCGCGAAGCTTCTTTGACGACTGAGGTGCGGGGGTGCGCGCGCACTCGAGACTGTTTGAGTTTTGGTTTTTTCCTGCTCCGATAGATGGCGTTAAAGGAGTGGAAAGAAGGAAGGAGTTTGTCGATTTCCTAACAATAAGTAATTTTTTTTATCAAAAATAATATTTTTTTGGTTACGTAGCGTAGGCTACATCCTACACCATGCATTTAAGGGTTTAATTTTCATAGTGTCTTAGTAAGGTCAAGCGGGGTAGGTATCATGAAAGAGCTCTGTTTGCACATTCTATATATAAATAAGCCGCATAGTTTTGACGTTGAATGTTAAACTTATCAACACGTTTTGTGTCCAGCCGAATACTTCGTTGAATTAAACAATACTGCAGAATATTATTTTAATTTACAGCTTAATTGTGACACTGTTAACTTACTACACTTACATAGATCACCCTGTCACCCTGGACACCGAGAACAATAGTTTATCAAAAGCTGTATAATCTCCGATGAAGGCTGTTCTCACAAAGCAAGGTCAGGGGGCCGCAGAAACTATCGAGGGTTGCCCCAAGAGCCGGGATCAATAGACGACCTCGGAACGAACGCTATCGAAATAATGATAGGCTTTTCAAACTTTTGGGCTAAATACTTAGTAAGAGATTTATCTTTTTGAGTTTAGTGATAATGAAAGTCTTTGCTAAGTAAGTATACAAAAACCCGAACCGCGGGTGGAATCGTAAATTGTTGCCATCCGATACGGAATGTCAATAATAATGGGTCCGTGGTCTATGGCATAATGTTTTTACACATAATCTTAATTTCGCATAATCGATGTTTTGCTGATGAATAATATACAAAGTTGAAAACCCCCGGTACTTTAATTACAAAGTTCAATAAGTATTTTCAGAAATTGACTTAAAGGTACCGATTTTGATGACAGTTAGCTAAGAACTATCTCGATTAAACTAGCTAACAAGCCGCGTCCAAATCGGTTCATCCGCTTAGGAGCTACGATGCCACACACAGACACACAGATACACATGTCAAACATATACACTTAGTACCCCTCTTTTTGCGACAGGGGTTAACAAAAATACAGCAGACCTATTCTGAGATCAATTGATCCCTAAATGTGCTTCTACAAAAAGACAGTAAGTGCAATGCAAAAATCCTAACCTTCACGGTCATGTTTCCACTGTATAAATATAATAGTCCAACTATTATTTGGTGAGAGTTTTATTACCGTGACTTAAAAAAAGTACCCATTCCATAAGAATAAATAACAACATAGTAGAACGGAATCTCTTTTGACCGAGTCCAAAACGTCGCCATTTATATACCTACTTCCCCCTTCACGTCGTTACACCCCTCTGTCATCCAGGCATGTTGCTAGGGTTGCTTGCTGTTAAATATTAGGTACTTACGTCTAAAGATAATATCACTAAGATATAACTTTTTCTTTGCTTTGAAATCATTATTTTATTCCAGTTTTACAAAATATGAGATTTATAAATCATTACGTACCTACATAATCATAAACACTTCTAGATAAGAAGTTGTTATGAGCGCCATACCAAATGAAGCCATTTAAGGTGATTTAAGTAAGTATTCCCAAGCTCTCTCATTCTGAGAGGAGGCCTGTGCCCAGCAGTGGGACGTAAAAAAAAAGGCTGGTGATGTGTGATGTGAAGTACCTAAGTATTACTTACCTACAAATACAAAATAAAATACATACAGGCTCACGTAAAACTATTACAACCAAATTACAAACAACCAAACGCGCGTGCGGCGACGTCGGCCGTGACAGCCTGACTGAGTAGTCTGTTTAACGAATACTCTAATATCGTGACCTTGAGCCCGTCCGGAGCGGGAGTTTCCGTTCTACTATGTTATTATTTATTCTTATGCCCATTCCTTAATGTCCGGGCTTTCATACGAATGGCCGCCAAAAGGCCAATTTGCCCATTCTCCTTTATTGTGGCAAATAAAAAAAATAACACGTTGATTGTGTTAAAAGTTGTGCCTAAAACATGGCTTTACGAAAAGGAAGGATTTTAAGATAAAACACGCCACGCATATTTAATAAGGCGGGAGTTTGGTCGGCCCCAGACTCCGTTAATTACTATGTGGGATGTGGGTTAACTCATCATCATCACCAGCCTTTTTTACGTCCCACTGCTGGGCACAGGCCTCCTCTCAGAACTAACTCTAACTGGGTGGGTTAACTAACTCTACTTAATTGAGTTTATACTGATAGCGGTACCCGGCGGTGTACACGTGCGTGGAAAACGCGAAAGTTTAGTGTTTGAGTTGGCTTCATGGGTTCGTCTCGTGATCATAATTTCACTATTAAGAACGCAAAACTTGACCACAAAATTGGCCCGGATGCATCATTTGGTACGTTAGGTACATAGGTATGTGTGTAAATTCTTTATCTACACACATATCATAAGTCCTCTATAATGCGTTCAGAAACCGTAGAAAATGACCAGCATTGCAGCACGAAGACGCCTCCGCCGCCAACCACCACGACCACCAGGTCCAGCAGTAAAGTAATAGTCATTACGACATCGAATTCGATGTCGTAATGACTTTCCGATATCGAATTCGATGTACCGAATTTGACAACCAACGTAATTTACAATCATAGTGAAATAAAACAGATCACTCACGTATATAAGTCGAGTTCAGTCCGACGTGTATAATTAATAATGTGATATATTTTAATTCTTTTTTACAAAAAAAACAGTTCACGAAACGTCAGCTCGGTATATATTATATATTATATTGTCTATGATTTTTTTAAAACAGTCAAATTCGTGACAGATATGGGTATGATATATGTCTTCGGCTTCTGAACCCATCTTAGAGTACTTATAATATGTGTATAGGTATGCAACTTTACATAACTAGGCCTTAAAACACTCATTATGTAGCAGTTGCATAAACTACTATTATTGAACAGAAAAACCGACCACCGAGAGTTCCGTACGTAACACCAGGTACCTATATAACATATAGATATTACATTTTTTTTAAATTCATCAATGCCTGCCTGTTATCGAGGTAAATCGCAAGTAAATAAAAAACCTGTAGGGTCTATAACACGTTTCCGTAATTTAGCTATATCTCATTTCTCATTGCGTTAGGTACATCAAATACGTAAGTACATTAAACCAATTAGATGTTTAAGCGATGATAAACCTATACGCCAATCGTATTTTTTTACGCAAGTGTAACGCCGCCTTTACTGTTTGCTTTCTCAACGGTTTAGTTCAGTTATAACAACTATTTAGGGTTGTCGCGCACAGCGCGAGTCGCCATATAAAAATCGGTGAGTGTCACAACCCTACGCTTATTCCATTTGTAATGTGGTCACACTGCTTATTTACTAACCTTGTGTGTTGGCACTACGATATAGTGGAATGGCGCCAAAGTGTGTGCGAAAACATAGCGGCAGAAGGAAGGAGCTGAGACACACCCTGCTTGAGAGGTCAGTTGCTGAAACCCGGCTGATACCTTAGGTGAGTTAACACTCATATTGTGATATTAATCGCTATGACCATGGAGTGTGTAGGCATGTCCGCATTGAATATAGGTTAGATTCCTCACAAGGGTTCAGTAAGTGCTAGAGTACAATGTACACTTGGATAATGTCATAGACAGTGGGGCGCATAAACTGGACACGGAGCAAGCATTTCTTGCCCAGCAATAACGGTCGAAAAGATGATGGAGCAACCGAGGTCAGGACTATTAAGGGACTGTGGAGGTCCTCGTGGGGGCAAAGCCCCCACGTCCGGTCGGTGCCAGGCTTGATCTAGGCAAACTGAACTGACCAGGAGCCTACTGATCGGTCGCGATTGGACTTAGGATCACTGGTAGGCCCAGGATCCTTCTCCTAAGAAATGAGGCACCCGGGCATAGCGCTGTGCCTAAACCGGAGTAAATCGACCGTGAGCTAAGCTTGCCATTTATGCCTAGCTCGAGATAGAAACGTGGCATAGCCACATTGCGTTAGGAATCATTGTCATCACATATCTTGTGAAGCCATTGCAATAAGAAATCATCCTGCACACTCCAGGTTCTGTATCTCCTGTATTAACGAGATAAGCAGTAATATTTGTTGCCTTATTCTGTGTATCTGTATCACCCCAGGCATGCACGTATAACGATTAGGGAAAGCATAGAAGGGGCGACAAGGGTGTACATTAAATACTTAGAAGTTAAGGGACCACTTTAGTTATTTTGTGCATAAATAATACGTCGATGGGTAGCTTTAGTAGTTACTTTTAAGCATGTACCTATAAGTAGGTAGATAGACATTTTTAAGACTACTTTTTTAACATATCAAGATCAAGAGCACTACACTCCATGCCCTTTGGACAATGTGTTATGATCTATGATGAAATTTCATATTCATCGGTATTTAGAGGAAAACAAAATTTAACAAAAGCCTTCATTGACCGACTAGCGCGAAGCTTGAGCGAAGCGTCTCCGATTCAGCTTCTGTAAAAATTCTTTCGTATATTTGTCCGGCTTTTCTCTTCTACAGGTCGCATTTATAAATAGATTCTCGTAAACATTTGTGAGCAGGTTCGATAATTATGTACAATTTTGCCGTCAATTCGGTTTTCGGAAATGTGTCATAACAAAAATGTAAAAAAATGAGCTCGTGAGGTCTACGTCTACAACACACGGAGTCACAAGTAAACATGATCTACGTAACTGCTATGCGGTGCTACGAAATAGATCGCAGCTGTGTCTTTGCCTCTACGGCGTATGAATTAAGACCACATTACAATCGACACGGGCACGTCCGAATGTTTGACACCTTATTTCAATACTTGACGCTCTTATTCGCACGTCACCTTTATTTCTATGGATTGAAAATCCAAAAATTAAACAGCGCCTTTACCAAGGACCCATCCAATTATCTGTGCCCTAAGCACGACTTGTCGAATCCTGCGTTACGTTACGGTTATCGTATTGAGATCGAGAAATCTCATACTAAATTTTAGTTCCAAATACGCTCACGGGCGGGCGCTGTTCCAAACGTCATACAAACTCGTTATAGTTCACTATTCGATTTTACGTGACGCAGGATTCGACAAGTCGTGCTTAGGGCACTGTTATCCAAATACCTAGTTTAATTTACCCTTATCTACACAGGCTCCATACATTATTCATCACCTCACTAAGTAGTCTCATCTAAGCACGGCAATTTCGTCTCAAAGACACATACTTCCTGTTTACTACATGCAGGGAAATGTAGGCAAAGGAAATAAATAGGTATTACGCGCCCACTCGGCGCCCGAGATTTGATAAAGAAGGAAATAATATTATGCATCGAGCATTTTACCTGAAATTTGACCAAGCGTGCATGACTGAGAGCTCAAGTTGCGACAAATTCTAGTGTTTGTGATATTTTTATACTTTATAACATGAAACTAGACGTGAGACTCAATCATAGTGAAATAAACTCGCCTTATATACGTGAGTGATCCCTTTATATTATTAAGGCTTTACTTTGTCCATTCTCATCCAATCCATACTAAATTACAAATCAATCCGGCCACTGTGGAAGTGGGTCAAAACTTGCAAGATTTGACCTAACTTAACCTAGATAACGTACAACAAACATTAATTTCAAGTTAACAAAAAGTTTGTAATGAGTATAAAGACTGACCGACTATAACAAAAGCACCAATCTACATATTACTTTTTACACGACTGCAAAAAAGAAAAAGAATGTGTTGTTTCTGGGTTCATATAATTTTTAATTGGAACTACGTATAGTTAGGGACATTAAAATATTTCAAGAGTTTGTTGTGCAATAGAATATACTACAGAATGAATTTCTGCCAGAACGTACAAATGTTTCGAATTCGTTTCACAATTTGCAATAACAACGAAGGTTAAACCTAATAATGTGTCTCGGCTAACCATGACCAACGGTCGCAAATCGATATGCAATGGCCATTCGATCCTTTCACAGTCACACCACGTGCTTTGGTAGCGACTATTTGTACTCGAAATTTAGTATTTACTTATAGAGCCCCAAAGTGAGTTGAGAAACCTCATGGTGATGCGCGCCATGTTATTTATATCACTCACAAACAACGACGACTTGAAGACTGTCTAGAATACCGAAAGTCCTGATCGAAGTGTTATAATTTTATTGTAAAGTAATTTCCCAAATTGCGGATGTGGCGTGGCGTCCGCTTGATGTGATGACATTACATTCCACATTAATGTATGTCCTATTCATGCATCAAACATGCCACGCGTGATTTATAGATCATAGCAAAGCCTTAAATGGGGCAGCTGTAGAAATTTATACTCAACGTTTGCAGAAGAGCATTTAATCTGAGGATCTGTAATGTCATACGTTTTGACTGCGCAGCATTTGAGTATGTAGCAACAAAGTAATTTACAGATAAAAGCGAGCAATAAAAGATTTATGAGCGCTATCCAGTCTTCCGTGTAAGTACATACTTATGCAGCACGGCTCTACACTGAGATTAGATTTACTTACTTACTCTGACAAATATCAATATCAAACTGTGCTTCGTATTTTTAGGGTTCCGTACCTCAAAAGGAAAAAAGGGAACCCTTATAGGATCACTTTGTTGTCCGTCCGTCTGTCTGTCTGTCTGTCTGTCTGTCTGTCTGTCTGTCTGTCTGTCTGTCTGTCAAGACCCTTTTTCTCTGAAACGCGTAGAGGTAGCATGCTGAAATTAATATGAAATACTCAAGCCTGCAGTCCCTTAAAGCCGTGAAAAAATCAACCTTCTAAGTCAAGGCAATCAAAAGATACAGTCATTAAAAAATCTATTTCCATACAAATTGCCGATTTCCAAAATCCTAAAGGGTACTTCCAGATGTCCTAGAAACTTGAAATTTGGTATGAAGGTAGCTTATAGCACAACCATTTCGAAAAGTCGTTGTGCTATAAGCTGTCTGTAGATTTCGCAGACCAATATAAGTTGGCCCCACACTGCGTACATTTTGCTTAGGAGCAGGGCTCTGCTAACACTGGACTTCTTAAAACACTGGGGAAAAGTGTTAAAATCTTTCTACGGAACCCTCGTGCGCGAGTCCGACACGCACTTGGCCGGTTTTTTACGCACAAACACTGACTCGTAGTTAAAATTATTATAAAGTTGATTCGCTTTTCTGTATAAGTACAATTCAGTGGCGACGTAAGAAGATAAGAAGAGGGTTGTTGGTTGTATAGTTTCAGGGGAATTACATTTTATTCATTCCTTATGAACAATGTAATTATTATAGCAGGTTGTATTGTCACTTGATTGAAGTAGCTCACGTATCACGCCTGAACTAACTTAATTGGCAAGGTAGGTAATGGTATTTATTGTGAAAACATTCAATCTTAAAGAGGGCTATTAGAGAGTCAAAAATCCGCTAGGGTCGCTAATGTCATGAGGTCTGTCTGTCTTTCTCCACCAATGAGAGACCAGCTACTGGCCTATGATTGGTTGAAATTTTACACATTCCACACTAGCAATCTAGAATTAACATTCAGCGGTGTCAATCTCTAATGTTATTTACGGCTGTTTCAGCCTCCAAGAGTCACATTAATTGTTATTTAGTATCGAAAAGTGACACTAGCATTTAAGGCTGCAAAGATGCATTAGAGAATCAACACACTGTTCTAACAATATCGGCACCATAGTCAAAATTCCTGATCCAGTAAAATCGTATTCAGAAATAATAATCTTGACATTACAATAGAAAATATCGTAGAAGCGTTTTTAATTGGGAAAAAGGACAACGAAGAGCAAGAGACGAACGAGCAAGTGGGTCACCTGATGGTCACCATCTTAAGATTTTTGGTTTCCTCACACTGCGGGCGCGTTGTGTAAGTTATATAATAAACCAGCGTGTGACGACTCGCATTCGCTGGAATGCCGCGCTCCACGAACACCCCCGCAGTGAACCAAACCCAAAACAATTAATTTCCAATTAAAACAGGACATTACTTACTTCAATAGGACTGCTGTGGCCGACAGCCAGGAAAGTGACGGCAGCGGCGACGGCTAACGCTCGCCTGCAGGCCCGCCGGCTCAGATTCACCCCGTGCTTCAGCGACGTCATCTCAACACACTGTCCACACTAACATGCCTTCACCAACACTGTTCCTCCAACATTAAACTACACACTGGATTAGTTACAATTTGCCATTCGCAACGCTGATAGCGTTTTGTTTACGTTATACACGCGCTGGGTTTGTTCGTGTGTTGTGGCATAGTGAAATTGATTTGTGGAACTGAAATTTAATGGTTGGCATTTGTTTTTTATACACTGTTTCTTATACAAAGGTTTTAATAATTGCTGGACGTTTATCCCGTGTTTATCCTGAGTTCGAGATCCTTGATGATTTTAATTAAAAATAACATGACTCACTAAGGATTCATCGCCATATCACCACCGAAATAGCTTCGTTGCCAAATTTTTTATGATTTTTGTATTCCACCACTTAAACATTTCGTTGGTAGAGTTCATCTTTTGTGGCTTGCCCTTTGACAGGTCAACGGACTTTACGAGGTTAAGCAATAACAATAAATTCAATCGGAATCCTAAGTTCAAAGCCTGACATTACAATAGCTAAAGCTTTGCCACAATAATTTGGCTACCTCCAAACACCTCACACAGCGTATTCCAACTTCACACAAAAGAAATGCCTACCTACCCCTAACTTCACGGCGATCTGAGGTCGTGGCATTAATGAAAATGATGCGTAAGAGCTCTTATAGTCGCTTCACGTTAGGTTGACAAATGGCTTCTTTAAGATTCAAGCTGTGAGTACTGCGGAGGCGACGGCCCGGCGCCGCCCTTGGCCGCAAGGACGGGGGGGGGGTAGGATGTAATGCCTTCCTATTAACTTCTAATGGGGACTTTTGCATCTGATCACGCTACTAAGTACCTACGAGTATAAATAAATAGCAATATCGAAGACAAACTTTGATGGAGTTGGAAATTACCATCAGATTCAAAATTTTGCACGCTCACAGGGCAAAGCACCAGTGTAATTTCGAAATTGCTTCAATTAAATTTCTTCTATCCGGGACTGACGTTGATGGTCCATTCGTAAGGCTTATTGACGAGGAGACGAAAGGTTAGTAAACTTAAGTACATACGTGGTGTGACCTTTCTTATGTATTTATTTTAATTAACTTATGACGCTATCACAATGCCTGAGAATTTGAAACTGACTTTGAATCGACATCGAGTTTTACAAAAAATATAAACCAAACAGCTTGCTCTCACGAACAGCCTCTGCTCAGTGAACTAAAAAGCGGGATTAACATTACGGTCGCTGATGAGTAGGTACCTACCTACAATACTGAGGCCGGCCTACAGCTGCGGCTATAAAATGAGATTTTAAAGTGCACTTCGTTTTATTGTTCTTGCAATATAACATTGTTTCGTGGCTCCCCATCTCAAAGCACTTATGAGAGGAGAAGACGACGGTTCCCCTTTTCTAGAAAATATCGCAGAGAATGACTCACTAACGTTGGTCAAGGGAAATGCTTAGTTTATTTGTGTGCGTGATTCGAATTTTGTGACAGTTTTGTTTTGGTATACGTTTGTAAGAGTCTAATAAATTTTGATATGTATAAATTTGTACACGTATGCTCGTACCTCACCCCTCAAGAAAAGTAGAAAGATAAGTTGCGAAAAGATAAGTTGAATCCAACTCCCATCACTAAGTGCTTTGTGCTCCGAACCTATGAAAAGTTGTATAAGTTATCAAAATGGTAATTTTACAGACGTTTGTTTATCTCGACTATTACGAAGTAGGTAATGGGTTCGGTGAACTTCTAACTCAGCACGTCCCGTCTCGCCGCCGTTGTAGCCGGAGCCGCGGGTATTTGCAATAATTTGCATACTTACTGTTATACCTACAATTATGCGCTTTGAGCGAAGTAACTTCGTTTATCAAAACGGTTCAACTCGAACCAACTCCGTGATCTTGTGGAAGTTTCTCGACAGTTTTCCCTTGACCGACTTGCCGCGCCTACTAGTCTGCCACCAAGACGGCAACGCGCGATCGACTCAATTTATCGTCTTATACTTAGCAGGATTTCTCAAACTTTCTCAAACTTACATACTATAGTTCCACCAGCCACTATTAGAGCTTCAAATCACAACTAAATAGCCCGTTTACAAAATTGACCATAGGGTAGATAAAAATAATAGGTACCGTATTTTATTTAAAATTAAAACACAAAGGCGCACTATGTTTCGTCCTTCATTAAAATTTAGACTTTTTTATGGCGCAAACATAGTCGATTTTTGAGGCAATTTTGTTCGATGACAATCTTAATTCAGATTCCAATATTTCGTCTTTACCATGGCCAGGTGTGAAATTCGTCCTCACATTGGATCACTTATGAATCGGCTAAAACGCCGCCTTTATTCAACCTGCGTACCTCACTTTGAGTAACCACGTCTTGTACGAAATTGACGGGAACGTTTTCTTGCGATATGCCCTATTTGTGTCCATTTACTTACATGAATACATGGACAATACTTATTATACGAAATCGTGTCTATGTTGTGTATTAATATAAGCTCATCGGCTTTGCTCCATTGTCTAAATTCACCGTAGCGCCATGTGTTTTGTCATCATAAGTTTAGTTACATTACAATAAAGATACCTGAACCTAGCCTATAGTGTTTCGTCCTTCGGCCGACGTCCCCTCAAGCGGGTCGTGGGCTCGAAGCCCAGAGGGACTACTACGAAATTCGAAAATCGAAGTTCGTATCGTATCGTCCCGCTCACTCTCGTATTAAATAATATTAGCTTGAGCGGGAAGGCACGATACGAAGTTCGAATTTTGCACTTCGTAGTAGGGGGGCAGACTCGGACCTCGGAGTTTTTCGGAATTTATGTGCGAAATTACGTTTGTATTTTATCACAAGCTTTTCGGTGCAGGAAAACGTGTGTGTCAAGTTCCCGATCGCCACTGGGCCCGCGTGGGAACTATAGCCCAAGCCTCTGTTCAACAGTGCGACGTAAAACAAGGCTGGTGACGATGATGTACACATGGGACAATTGGCAAGATGAACCAATAGATGATGATCGTAAAGGCAGCTAGGGAATTGTAGCCAAAAATAGGTCGAGGGTTTGTATGTAGAACAGCAGCCCTTCACGTGAGTACTTAATCATAATCAAGCATTACGGCATAAACTCCTTCATTTACTAACATTATGTTGTTCTACATCTGACACGGATTTCTCATTCCTCCTGATGAGATCGCATCAATTCAGGTATAGACGTGCCTATGTACATATATGCTTTTAGTAAGCCCACGTGAGCACAAATGCTCCTATTTTGAAGAACTAAGCTCTCTAATTTGGCTTGACATGCACTGCACAATGTACCTGAATATTTTACACGTGCCCGTAGATAGCGACCGCTAGTATACAAACTTAGATGCATTCGAGTTCAAGGCCAATGCAGTGGCGAGGCGCATTTTCTGAAAATGCGACACTTCTCCTGCAAGAGAGGTAAATGTGTCTGACACTGCTATCATCCTTATCTTCTATCTTATACCTATAAAACAGTACCGTGACTGACTGACTGACTGACTGACAGACAACGCACAGCCTAAACCACTTGACCTAGAGACTTGAGACTTTTTGGTATAGGTATTTATTGTTATTGTTTTGTAATATTATGTGCAATAAAGGATTTACATACATACATACATACTTGAAATTTGGCAAACGCATACCTTGAGTATCCTAGAGGTGCACCAAGAAGGGAATTTTCAAAATTCCCACGGGATAGGGAACTAAGTAGTTGCTATTAATTAAGATTGAAGATGTCAACCAGCGGCCTTATTGTTTAACTCGCTCGGAATCACAATCGCGTTCATTTTGTATGGGCTGACAATTGGTATTGGAAACAGCTAGCTGCCACCACAGTCGTACAGTCATCAGTAGAAGTAGCTAAGCAATCGAAGCGGTCACAATGATCTAAACACGGCTCTATTGTTATGGACATAAGAGCTTGTGTAGATCATTATGACCGCTTCAGTTGCTTAGCTACTTCTGCTGCTGGCTGTACAAAAATTGACATTCCAAACCGATAGGTCGAGTATTGGTAGGTATTGAGTAGCGTTGGGCAGTGGGACCATTAGGTATAAGTGTGATTAATCACTACCTACAAACTTTAGCACATTTAGCCATCAGTGAAGTAACGTCAGGGGAAGTCTTTAACGGGTTACCTTGAGCTGTCCCCTTTAGTTACGTAAAAGACTTATAAAGTAGGTAAGTAAGTAAGTAAACGCTTTAATGTACAGAAAATACAGAAATGAATACAAGTTCCAAACAGTGAGATACCTACAAGTAGAAAAAAGTTATCTTGGTAATGTAAGTTTATTAGTGAGTTTATTAAGTATATTGCGACTGAAAACTGCAGATTTTACTAAGAAAAAAATCTAGTAATACCTATAATGTAACCTCTTCCAATCTGGTATCATTGAATTCTTAATTAAGTTTTCAATTTATAATACAATTAAAAGGCGTGAGCGTGAATGTAATTAAATTGCAGATAACGGAGCAGTTTGTCCCATTTACTTACACCATTATTGCATAATTCCATTGGCGATAACTAAAGCATTGCCCGTCAGCAAGAATTTAATTAATTTAATAACACTAGCCTGTGTATATTTACCTATTAATTAAAATGAGGCTTAATGCAATGGAAAATTAACAATTTCTTAACCGCCGTCTAGACTGGCAACTCATCAATTTTTTTACAATTTATTGCTCATTTCCCTATTTTGTCTTATAACATAATTTATAAACTATTTTGAAAATCTAATAGAAGTCAACTTATGAGATTTTTACTGTATTGAATATTTTCATAAAGTACTGAACCTTAAGTTATTTTTTCTACTCCTATATTAGAATGTGTCAATTAAATGGTAAAAAAGTATACAATAATAACTAATGTTATAAGTCTGTTAGTCTGTTTCAAGTTTTATGCTCTGTGGTAAAAAAAACAGTAACATAATAACCCATACAAATTTCTTAGTTACACTTATTGAGTAAAATAATTTAAAAATAATTTAAATAATTTGAAAATAGAATACTAAGTTCGATTCTGATATCGAGTTTTTTTAAACATGCATGTGCATCGTGATTGGTTGCTTAAACATGAATAAGAACAGCTGTTAGCGAATCATAATTAAGGAGTATTTTTTTAAGCAAAATTCCGTAACTGAGAACACGCTAATATCCTAGCTCTGCTGGTGGTCTGTGGTACGGATGCTAATTAAAAAAAAAAGAGTCAGCTGGCGAGTTTTACTGATAATGCAAAACGTAGTAAATAAATTCTCTTTGATGCAAAAATTGCTCTTAATTAGTTATCGGATTGGTTTCGGTTCAGTAAAAGAAATTTTAAATGAGCGATGAAAATGTGATAGGTACTGTGTAATACCGAAGAAATTAAAATAATGACGCAAACAGTGACGGAAAATGTGTTGCGGGAAAAGTCCAAAAGCTATAACAAAAACAGATAAACAACTTCGTGAAATGGTGAATTGAAAAAAGTGTTACAACTTTTTCATTATTTAACGTTATTTTTCTCATTGTCAATGAATTAAACGATGTGTTGCTCTGTAAAGTTTTATTTGAATGAGTTATATTCAATGAGAAAACTTTACACTGAACTTAAGGAAAACTTACCTGATGTAAGTAAACAAAGAAACGACATTTACCGTTTTTTACTCACATTGTCAATTCCTATATACTTAGATCTTTTTGCAATAATCTAAACAAACTAAATTAAGTAAATAAGGTTTAGTAATCGCCATTATCATCATCTCTTTATTTACAATCTTTTTATAACCTCTAAAACTATTCCGCCTTAGCGGCACTCTGCTTTACCGACCGGGTCGCGGGTTTACTTTGGAACTTTAAATTTGAAAATGAAGAAATGTTTTACCTAACTATTTCTTTACAAATATTTCTTATTTCTATAATGAAGTCGTAGAAAAAGTAATGTATGCAACGGTACATAACTGGTCATTATACACTTGTGTGATTTATTATGAAAACTCGCCCTTCGGTCTCGTTTTATAAACATACACACTCATGTATAATGACCTTGGTTATATTACAGTGGCATAAAATACTATTAATAAAATTACGTATTCAACGTTTAATACCCCAGCTACAAACCAGGTTCTTGTTCAAATCATAGCCTCCTTCCACAAGGGTGATCCCCGAAATCAAGTAGAACATAACAAAACGCTAAGCACAAGCACTTCAGTCTGTGCCCCTGGACCTGATTCCAAAGCAATCGCAGCAGAATTAAAATCCGGACAAGATTTCGTACCGAGGCCTCGTTCAGCCAAGCTGGCAAACAGCCCAGATACCAAAGTTCAAGGGAACAACTTGGAAAATTAAAAAAAACCCCTGACATTTCTATTTTAAACAATAGCTCAAATCGGCTGAACCGATTTTGTTGAAACTTAGATAAAAAGCAACGCGATTAAACCGACTTTCTATTACGAAACATTGCGTATGAATCGGTTCATCCGTTGGGAGGCCACGATGCCGCAGATAGATACGAGTACATACCATGTTAATCTAATAGCAACCCCAATGTGTTATTTGTCTTCTTATTTAGGTTAGTGTTAAGTCGGGGTCCCTCTGATAACCAGCACCTTGGTCCCAGCCGCGGCACAATGCTGAGAGGGATGCTGTTCAACGTTTATACGTTCACTTCTTTTTTAATTGTATACCTACGTTGAATAAATATTTATTTTTCGTACTTTCTTTCTGTTCTATATTATTCGGGTAGATCAACAATTACTTCATATTTGTATTAGCGGGTAGTTTTTGTCTAGCAATAAATGGTGTACGGATAACACGTCTTTGATTTAGCACTTTCTTTATTTCTTTCAATGTTTGCTCGGAGGTTAAAAATCACAACAGAAGGAATTGACTTGACTAACGTAGTTTTCAAACGGCCCAGATGTCAAAGGTCAAGGGTGCTGGACTGGATTAAGTAATGGCCACTGTCATGAAGAGCTGTTTGTGAACAAACAAATCTAGACTTCGTAAGTAATATCAATTTCAGCAGTGACCTTTCGGTGTTCACGTTTGTGACATATAGCTTATTATTGATTGAATATCGTAACCTATTACTTACAACGCTGAAATTCGCACAAATTTTTCATTAGTTCAATTTATTAATAAGACTTACAAAGGCTGAAACTGGTAAAGAAAATGAATACAATTTCTGTGGCTCAGTGAACCACAAAGGATTTGGTCAAATGCCGTCCCTTGAGGATCACTTGCCGACGATGTCATGTAACAAAGGCCTAATATATTTGAATATTTGAAACGGTAAACTGCTTTTCTTCCCTTGTTGTCTTGTTTTACATTAAGTATAAATAATTTGTACGATTTGTTTTCAGATCCAAAACCTGCCTCTACCTACCCTATTAGGTACCTAACCTAGACCGAAACCAAACCCAAATTTAAAAAAAACCCCAAGCTTATGGCTTAAAAGTGCTACAAAAAATAATAGTCGTTTTAGAACTGTTACATAATGAGTCCTTAACAGTAGTGTTTTAAGGGCAATTATGTAAAGATTGCATATACTTACTTTACTTTATCTACACTACACACGTTATACCTACTTGTAAGTACTCTAAGATGGGTTCAGAAGCCGAAGGCATTACATAACAAAAACCTATCACGAATTGAACTATTTTTTAGGGTTCCGTACCTCAAACGGAACCCTTATAAGATCACTTTGTTGCCCGTCTGTCTGTCTGTAAAGACGCTTTTTCTCTGGAACGCGTGGAGGTAGCAGGCTGAAATTAATATCAAATACTCAAACCTGCAGTCCCTTGAAGCTGTGAAAAAATCAAACTTTTAAGTCAACGCAATCAAAAGATAGTCACTAAAAAAGTTGTTTCCATACAAATTGCCGTACTGTGAAAACCTAAAGGGTACTTCCAGTTGTCCTAGAAACTTGAAATTTGGTATATAGGTAGCTCTTATAGCACAACCACTCCGAATATTCTCAAAATCTAAAAATTTTGTCTGTTCGTATATGTCACAGACCAATATAAAATGACCCCACTCTGCGTACATTTTGTTGAAGAACAGGGCTCTGCTAATACTGGACAACTTAAAACACTGGGGAAAAGCGGGGAAATATTTGTACGGAACCCTCATGCGCGAATCCGGCACGCACTTGTAAGGTATTTTTTTAATGCCGAACGCATGCTGCCATTTCGTATCGTAGGCCTATTGTAATTGTATTGGTTTTTGAAGATGTTCCAAATTTGGAACTCATTACGATATTGAATTCGGCGTCGTAATGACATTACGTTACTAAAATTTTCATAGTAAAACTGGTTGTCGAAATGATGGTCAATTCCTAAGGTTTCTGAACGCATTATAAAGGACTTCTGATATGTGTGTAAATGAAATAAATGATTAGATTACCCACAAAATAATCGACAACGCTAATTAGTAAACAAATTGCTGTCACAGCCAAAATAAGGTACTTTAATAAACAAATCGACGGTACTCTGACTCAACCTCGAATATGAACTTTGACGAAATTGGAATAACTACTCTAGACCGCGAACCTAAAGTGGTTATACCAATTTCGTCAAAGTTTATATACGAGGTTGAGTCAGAGTACAAATTACAACCGAACGCCGGCGCTCAATATACAAATCTGAGCTATTATGTAGGTACCCATACGTCTCTATATTGGCCGTAAATTACCGGCCCAACAAATTATTTGGAAAGTAGGTAAGCCGGCAATCGATACTGATGGGCACCGTCCATCATGAACGGGTCGGCGACCTAAATAACGACATGTTACAAATAATTGACGTTTGTTATTAAAACGCCGTTTTCTAATTAACCATTTTTTTTTGTAGTTAGAGCTAGTCTTCATAGGAAAATCATGGCGATTACTTTTTAACCCCCGATGAAAAAGAGGGGTGTTATAAGTTTGACATGTGTATCTGTGTGTCTGTTGTATCTGTGTATCTGTCTGTGGCATCATAGCTCCTAAATGGGTGGACCGATTTCAATGCGGTTTTTTTTAATCGAAAGCTAGTTTAATCGAGATGGTTCTTAGCTAAGTTTCATTAAAATCTGTTCACCCGTTTTTGAAATATTGAACATTGAAATGACAATGTCGGGGGTTTTCCAACTTTTCTAAGTTGGTTATTACATACATACCTAGTTGCTGGTAATAATCCGATACCCGAAGTGAATTCAACTCGCAAAACACACAAGTGCGCAATTTTTTTGTAGGCAGTTAGAATTTACTGAGTACTACTTGTAAATATATAACAGAATTTGACATTGCTTTTGACATTATCTAGGTATTTGTTAGTAACACTTGTAAATCCAAAGAAAAAATATGCAAGTGTTAATTGTCTCTACTAGATTATTGTATTGAACTATTAAAACAACACCTAACATTTTCTAACACTTTCATCAAGAGCTTACGCCAGCATTATTAAAATCACGTAAAAAAATTACAAGTCAATGATGGCTGCTGAAATGTATTTACACCTGTTAAAAGTAACCACAGTTTTAATTTCTAACAGATTTATCAATAGCGTGTTTTTTTATATGCAATGGAATTTTCAAAGCGTTCTATTTTACACAAAAAAAAAATCTCATAATTTCGAATCGGCTTATTTGATTCGGTTTTATTATAGTAATTTATAGACAAAAATTCTAACGAATTCATCAATAGCTTCAAATTTTATTAACTTATCAGTTATATCCCCAATTTAAATACACGCGACCTCGCGCGAGTCAGGCGCAGCGCGCTTGCAGCCAATCACGTACCTGTAATAATAAAAGGCCGTGCTCCCGCAATCCCGCTGCCGTTCCGTGTCTAACAATCTACTCGTTTTTATTTTAGATTTATTTACAGTCGGCCCATGAAAACGTTCAGCACTTTAGGGCCATGTCAAATTAAACACAGGCAAAGAGTTTTCGCCTGGCTCGCGCGAGGTCGCATGTATTTAAATTAGGGATATAACTGATAAGTTAATAAAATTTGAAGCTATTGATGAATTCGTTAGAATTTTTGTCTATAAATTACTATAATAAAACCGAATCTAATAAGCCGATTCGAGAATTATGAGATTTTTTTTTTGTGTAAAATAGAACGCTTTGAAAATTCCACTGCTTATAAAAAAAACACGCTATTGATAAATCTGTTAGAAATTAAACCTGTGGTTAGTTTTAACAGGTTTAAATACATTTAAGCAGCCATCATTGACTTGTAATTTTCTTTAAGAGATTCATATATTTTTTACGTGATTTTAATAATGCTGGCGTAAGCTATTGATGAAAGTGTTAGAAAATGATAGGTGTTGTTCTAATAGTTAAATACAATAATCCAGTAGAGAAAATTAACACTTGCATATTTTTTCTTTGGATTTACAAGTATTACTAACAAATACCCAGAAAATTCCAAAAGCAATGTCAAATTCTGTTATTTTTTTTTTTACAAGTAGTATTCAGTAAATTCTAACTGCCTGCAAAAAATTGGCCACTTGTAAGTTTTGTGAGTTTACAGGGTAATTAACATGTTCCAGTACTGGACTATAAAACGAGTGACTAAAAAGATGACGGCAACAAACAGGCGACAGTTAATCCTGAATGGTGATGAGTTAAGCCATTTTATCAGACAGAAACTGATTAGTGTTAGTGTTCGGTTTAGATTTGTATGTAGCTAAGCTATATTATTAATCGTTTATGATTTACCTACCAAAGTTATTTTGATATCAAATACATTGAGTATACTCAATTTTAAAGTTATGATTGGGACAACTGTCTAACGGCAGTGCTGCCATCTGCGATACTTATAATAAGTATTACACGATTTACGGATAAACAGTCATTTTGCGTTGTAACCCGACTATGAACATAACTGCTAATAAATTAGTGTCATTACTCGAGGAATAAGTTGTTTCCTTTGCTGTAAAATCGTTACTCCTTTATATTAGAATGATGGAAAATGTTGTTGGTAATGAAATAACTTATGATTCGTAATGTATGTTGTATGAAGTCGTAAATAATGGTCATCCAAGAAAGGTTTAAGCCGCGCATCCACCAGGGTCGTACTAGGTAGCTAATCGGTGTGCGAGAAAAATCTACCAACATAATAGCTGCGCTGAGTGAGGCGTCAAAATGAAGTCCTTAAGTAATCCTATTGGTGTTTCATTACTAACACTAAGACACCGCCTAGCTATCTCGCCCAGTCTTTGCGGTCCTGTGTAGTTTCCTGTGAGAAATCATGATCTCAGTAGGAGTATCTTTTTGTATTTTTTATTTTTTCTCCCAATTTTTTATTTTTACGGTTTAGTCTCTGCAAAAAGTGATAAAAACGAGCTAAGATTTGAATACATGGAAAAAATTCGGCTGTTTCCTCTATGTCAATCGTGGTGTAGAGGGAAAGCACGCGACCCGGTGTGTCGAGGATCCGGGTTCGATTCCCGGGGTTGGCATTTTTCTGATTTTTTTCTGTGTATTCATGTTTCAGTGAGTTTACTGTGAGAAATATTAAATTCTAACAATTATCTAGACTATGTGAAATATTTTGATAACAATCTTCACAAAACTTACAAGCACGCCGCTATGAGCAGCGTTAATAATTCCAATATTTACGAGTAAGTCTGGGCGGCAGCGAAACTCAAGCAAATATGAAATATCGCTCGCGGCGTTTGTAATAAATTATTATCGGATCGGATCCGTGTGGTTCCCAATTTGTTCGCCCTCTGGCGCGTTAAGGTCGACGCACACGCTATTTGCTGCGTGCTCCGCTACTAATGCACACACACACACAATACCTACCTAATTATAGGTACTCGTAGCTGCGGAGAAAATCAGAAAATCGTTAGAAACCAGTAACGACAAATTATCATTTTGCTATGCTAATTATGGACTTATTATTACTTACTGCAAAGAGGTCTAATGCCTAACAGTAGCTAAGAAGTAACCTAGCCAATTTAAAATTAAAAACAAAAAACGCGACTGCATTTTCGGGAAACAATACACCCTAACCTTGTTATTCATAAACCTATGTTAACTAAAATGCCGTTAAAGTTCGTTTGTCCTTTTTTGTCACATTGACATTTCCGTTAGTAACAAGAAGACAAAACCTATTTTAGCTAATGGAGGCTTGATCGAGTGACGTTTATGAATAAAGCCCTACGTCATTCCCACAACTGAGACGAATCTAATGACACTTCATACGTTGAAATCCGTCTAACGGTTTAGGCTGTAGAGCGTGCCAAAGAATTAGACATGTAGGTACACATACATACATACGGTCGAAAAACATAACCCTCCTTCGGCAGTCGGGTAAAAAAGAAGGATTTGATGATCGTTAGGAGCCGCAAGGGGCGTATTGAAGAATTGTGACAGATTCGACGTGGCATCTGCAGCTTAGTTGATCAGAGCATCGGCACCGTACTTATTTACGGAATATCCAGGCTGCAGTTTTCGTTGAGCTTTTGGTCAATTTTCGGATTCCCTGTTACCTAGGTATACATATCTACCTAGGATGCGCTGGAAAGCGATGAACTGACGGTAAAATCAAGGACGCAGACTAGAGAAGATAATTCAGATAAGACACGACATTACGACAATTCTAGACAGACAACCTAACTTACGGCGTCTAAAATTAGCTTCTTTGACGTATAAGGCGGTAATAATAGCTTCTAAAAATACGCCTTTTTTCTATTGAAACCTTTGTATAGGTCCACGTTATTCATGGATTTCCATTAGCCTGCCCGCTGGGATAGAAAATTGGAAACTGATACTGGTATTCGGTCATCTCTGATTGTGTCAATTAAATGAAAAATCGATGTTCTTGTGCTCAAGTTTAGGATATTGGGATCAAGATTTTTTCTTTCAAGAATTTCCCATTCGATCAACTGCGTGAAAAATTATTCCAACTCCTTAGCATAGTAATGTTTCCATTAGATGTATCGAAATGGAACTACCTAGTCATTTCGAAATATTTTATCAGCTCCGATAAATATTTAAGAAATGATTAACTTGAACAGAACAGAACAGATTAAGCAACGACACTCATTCCAAATTGCGAACTAATTATTTATTGGAATAGAATTCTAACCAGGCATTATCTAATGGTAAAACAAATGTTTGTGGCAATGTTCGTAGGCGATAAATGTTAAGCCAATGTGGGCAATAAATATTAACGGCGAAATGAAAAGCAAAATGGAACTTTGGTATTTCACTATTTCAGATTTTAGAACCCATATGAGATGTATGCTCGTAGATCCTAATCTCCACATTAATGCTATAATTTTCAGCAGGTTCTGCCAATGCGATGTTTTAATATTCTGCGCTGTGCTGTAGGAGACCGACACAGTGTCGTCCAGACAACTTTAAAGTTATGTAGGTATAGATCGATGTTCAAGGGGTGAGCGACTTGCTGAAATTTGAATTCTGAAGCTGTTGATACGTATTCTTGGAGCGGTAACGCTTGAAATGATAACGTGAGATGTCTATCTCTGAAATATTAATTAACTTCGAATATTTTTGCCATAATAGGGGGATTGAATACCATCAGCTTTTGTCCTTATCATAACCATGTGTTTTCAAAAATACCTACAACTATTAAAAGACAGAATTCCGTGTAACTTTAATACAAAGTTGTAGAAGACTAGGTAAACGTCCCAATGTTTGACACCTTAAATTGCAATATTTGACATTGGTCATCTTTATTGCTATGAATTAAGGTTGAAGGTACCAACTGTAGGGCCATTGTCGGCAATTGGGATTCTTTATTTTATCGCATTCAATAAGTTAAAGATATCTAATTTTAAAACGTTATAAAAATTTAAAGTTCTAAAATGGTTACGACGTAGGTACCTACCTAATAAGTATATTTATGAACTGTATTCAACGTTGAACCTGCTATGAAAAGCAAATAAAAGATAGTCAACATACAACTTTAATAAAATGGCCTTTAAAGTCCATATCACTTTCACTTTCCACGATACGAAAATAAATCGAAATGAGCATATCCGTTAATTTTCCCAATGACTTTCCATTACCCAGAGTTCAATTTAATTGATGGATAATACTGTATTTATGAACGGGCTAAGTGCCCTCGATCAACAGAGCTGTCGATTAATTTATTTGGTTTTCACTTATATTTAGATTCCGCAATAGCCAAAGAAAATGACAAACATTGTATCAGAATGGTTCCCCGGCGATGTACTTTGAACTTTTTGAACTCTTAACTTGAAACCTTCCCGCAGCTACGAATATCCAACGTGACTTTTGGAAAATACTTGAAATTAACAGTCCAAGGTACTATTCGTCATTCATTTTGAAGTGGCATGGCTCCATGACTCTATCGGACGGCAATTACAATTTGCTTAAACACAAACGGGGTTGTCAATAGGCTTTTCGGTATTTTTGGCATTGACATATAGTTTAGTCAAGGTCATCGGACAGTCAATGGTTTTGAAGATTAACAAAGTGAGCCCAAGTCTCCAGTCCATCCAAGGTGACCCTTGTTGCCAAGTCCACAAGACCATGTGGAGGCCCACAGCCTAGTTCGCCACCTTTAGTGCTGGTTTCTCTGGTTACCCTTTGGAAAGTAACACTGACTCAATTATTTCCTAATGCCGAACTAGGTATAATGCATCATATCTTGCAGATTTTGAATCCGTTGCCTTGACAGACACTGTCTTCTTATTTATTTTTATCAAGAGTCGCTCATGGTACTACGTCCTCATAAAATTTATCGCCGGAGTCTCTTAACCGTAGCTCACGGGCACTTAACTCAAAGCCCTGTTAAATAAACCGTCAATCACTACGACAGTGTCTCCGCCGGACGTAGAATTTAATAGCTAAACTGAACACCCTCTATTTTAAGGCTAAGATTCAAAGATTAAATCATGGAATCAAGAGTACATGAAGTTTTTTTCCATAATCGGTTGCGAAACGCAATCTTTGAAGGAGGCGTTGGCTGCAAATTTATTTTCTTTTCTAAGCTAGTCTACATAATATAATTTGAGCTTGTCCTTTTTGTTGATACTGATGGATAAGCAAATGTAAGTACACATTAATTTGCAGATTTTGTAGACAGTATACCAAATCAAGACCATGCTAAGCGCTTCAGTCTTTAGCACTTTTTTAGCATTTTTCAGCCAGAAACCTTGTTAATAACGTTTTTACCCGTTATTTTCTAATACCTACTAAATGATTCATTGCTAGACAAGTTGAAGTAAACTGGACCCGTCTTTTTTAACATTATTTTTTAATCCGATGGAACGCAGAATAAAGAATGAGCTTGCTTCATATTTTACGGCGGCAGTGTTAAGTTAACTTGGTCATGTTTCTCTGGGGAAATAAATTAATATCATTTGTCGCCATTTTCCTTCGCGTTATTTCTTATTTTTCTCTGTCATCGCCTGCAAAACCAACAGTGCTCTTGATAAGTTTATAATACTAAGATAAACTACTTAATAAGTTTAGAGTCATTATAAAGTAGGTACTACCAAGTTTTAAGTAATTACAGTCATGTTTTTAATGTAAAAAGTTTAGGGTCCATTATAGCTAACTGATTTCTCTGAGAGCAACAGTTATTAGCCAATGACATTATATCAATAAATGCCTGCACTTTTCCTGAACTGGACCCAAGGCCTAGAAAACCAACCGTTAACTTAAACCATTAAAGCAACGAATCTATTTCTAATCTTTGACTGACATTTTACAGCATGAGTTACCATCACAGTATGAATGAGAGTCGTATTTTTATTTAAGTAGGCAGAGTTATATAAGCTTTCAGAAAAAAAAACTATGTTCACAACTCTCCCGCAAATTTAATAACAGCGTAGGGAAATTAAAATGTATGAAAAAATGCTCGTTGCGTCCCATATCAAAGGGAAGCTCAGATTTTTAATTACTCTGCCATTCTCGTACATGATTGCGTTATGTTACTGCGAAATACCTGCGTAGGTACTTTAAACATTGAACATATTATTATTTATACCAAGAATTCCACGGGTTTAGCCATGTACATATAGTTTTACCCATATAGTGCTTCAAAACATACGATTTCTCCTTGGAAGTGAAGCTGACGAGCTGAGGTCGTTCAGAGTTCGATATCTCAAAAACGGCTCAACCTATTTTGATGAATCTCTCTATCTCGTTTAAACTAGCTTTCAATAAAAAAACACGTCCAAATCCGTCCATCCGTTTAATAGTTATAAGATGCCATGCCAGAATCGACTATATTGGGTTCTTATTGTAAGTAAAATGCACAAATACCAAAATATTTAAGTAAGTATGACCAAAACCTTTTAGTAGGGTTACCAAAAGAATCATGTAGAGCTTGGTCTACCTCAGAATAACAACCGTCCCTACTACCATCTACTGCTCAGTAGCTACCTATCTAGGTAAATTATTATTATTATCTAGGTAATTACGGGTCTAGACTAGGACATCTTACAAGTAGCAGATAGCAACTAAGTCCCTACTGAAGTGAATAAGGCGTTGACCGTTGACGAATTTAATAACTTCGCCTTTCATATCGATAATGGTCCCGTTTATTATGTTGACGACATTAGTGACAACCGCAAAATATGGCCGGCGAACGCATCGCCACGTCCCACCCTTTCGCATTAAAACTGTCCTTCACATTTAACCAAAGTGAATTCTGTGACCCCTTTTCGTTTTCCTAAATGTAGAGTCCACTTTCTAACGGATTTGTGGTTCTAAGAAAAAGTATTTAGCACTTTATTGGGGTAAGTGTTCATCATCATCAGCCTATTTACGTCCCAATGCCGGGCGCAGGCCTCCTCTCACATTGAGAGTTTGGGCTATAGTTCCCACGCGAGGCCAGTGCGGATTGGATTTGTGCTAATTAGATCCTTTATTTTTTTTTATAAGTGTCTGGTGGAGACGAGTACGTACCTATCAGTTACTGTGGAGGGACATGGGAGAGATGTATGCCCGACGGTTGGGCTTCGATTGGAGAAAAAAAAAGAAAAAAAATCGATAACGTTATACTACTACTAACTTGAAGTTTAAGTTTCTTACTTTTGTGACCTTATCTTCAAATGAAAAGCAATTCTACAAAATTTGTGATATGTCATACTTATGTATAAAAAAATCTAAGAATACTTAACTACACAACATAATATACAAATGATCATTTTATATGATTTTTGCGTGTCCGATACGTTCATTAAGTTCAAACAAGACATGTAAAAACGTAAGTAAAACTTTATCTGGCAAAATAGTCGATACCGCATCGTCGACTATTATTAAGTATATTACTTAGTCGCATTTTAGGTATGACAACAAAACCTTGAAAAATCAATGGCTCACCTGCATTGACTTACTAACAACACTACACCACTGGTATTAGTAAATCAATGCTTACCTAAGTTGTTTTGCTTTATTTTGCTAAACGCATTATTCCAAATTGCAAGTCGCAATAATAGCAAAAGTATCAATAGTTCCTGACATAACCAGCTGTGACGGACAGACAGACAGAGTCACACTATAAGGTTTCCTATTTTTAATTTTCTTCAGAACCCCAAAAAGTCCTCCGTCGGGTCTTGATTGTTCACATAACACTTACGTCACCGGGAAACCTCGCCGTTATATAATGTTGATCGTCTCCCGAGAAACCAATTACTAATTAACGCTATTCACCATCGATTGCCATCGAAATAAAGATTGATTGTAATTGTATGCCACTTCAATAACAAAAACTAAACAAAGTTATTAGTTGCCATTTGTCAAACAACGATCAGAAAAGGTTTGCATTTGAGAGAATAACAAATGTAGGTAATACCTAACACCGAAGCTCTTTGTTGATCAGAATTGCTAATCAAAACAAATTGTCCAAACAAAATAGTAACTTATCGATTTTTATACTCCTGGCGCTTTACGTAACTCTGGTAGTGGATAAACACAATGCTACATAAAACGCACGCGCACACGCCAGGTTGTTTTGTTTGGCCGAGAATAGCTCACCAGGGTTGGGGATCCTATTGGCGATCATGTGGCGTGGGCTAGTCCAGGGTCAATGGTTGGGGATTCGCGCGCGCTTCGGTGCCACAGACCTACCTCCTACCGTAATCTCTGTTGGTTGACACCAAGTATAGCTTTTATTTTGTTACGTTTGTGGTTTACTGGTTGTTTTTGGTTGTGTGTTGTCGCGTATCGATCGCGCGTGGCGGTTCGCGCGGGCGGCAGGCTGCGCCGCGACTGGCCCGGCGGCGGCGCCCGCCCTCGCCGTTGGCCCCACGGCCGCCCTCGGTGTTGCCAAATTCACGTTTAATGGCCGATTCGGCACTTTTTAGGACTCGTATAGTACCTAGCAAATTTGTTATTTTCGTGGTCACTAATATTAGTTATTAATCATCTGATAACTTTTGACATTGTAAAATAAATAAATAAATACCATGGGACAAATTGACACCAACTGACCTAGTCCTAAACTAGGCAAAGCCTGTACTATGGGTACTAGACAACGGATAAACATACTTATATAGATAAATACATACTTATATAGATATTAAACATCCAAGAACCGAGAACAAATATTCGTATTTCGCTTTCTGTCTACTCTCGTCTTTCTGTCTGTAGTCTGTAGGTAGTTTTAACGGCATATTTCAAAGGAATTCAGTTCAATAAAAAAGTTTTAAGAAATTAGTCATTTTCTACGCGGTTGGTCTGGCAACACTAGCCGCCGAGTGCGGCTGCGCGGTTCCAATCTCGCCACGCCATTCGTTACCCAACCTTACCGGCAATGTTAGCGAACGAAGCTGTTTTAATGCTGTCAAGATGACAGGTACCTACTAGACACCTAATTGACGAGCTTGTGCTCAGTCGCGTTGACAGGGTACAGCCATGGAAAGCATATTGCTTTAAGGAAATTATTCAAAATTCATAAACTTAAATTTTTAAACAAGTAAGTAAGTTCACGGGCACAAACTTACGCAAATGCTGGCCCTTGTAATTTGCACACTAAAGTTACAACACTTCACGAGTTCCAAACTAAAACAAATTGTAATTGTCAGTCACACTGGACAGCACTCTTAAAGTGTGTGAGGTTGTGTCTCTAACTCTTTATGCACTAAAACTGCAAACGCACTGAGAGCGGTAGCGGAAGCCCGAGTACGAATATTCGAATCCTGCGTAACGTAATCGAGTAGTAACGTTATCGAGAAATTTGTATGACGTTTGGACGGAACAGCGCCCGCCCGTGAGCGTATTAGGAACTAAAACTTTGTATGAGGTTTCTCGATACGATACGATAACGTTACGTTACGCAGGAATCTAAAACTTGTGCTCGGCCTACGGGGCGGCGCGGCGCGGAGGCGGTATTTGTTCTAGTATTCGAATTCGTATCGGCGCCGTCCCGTGTTAGCAGCTTCACTCAGTACTTAATAAATTTTAATTTTATGTGATTGTGACATTGTGTATGACAATTTCCTCAATGTGAAACAAAAAATAAAATAAATACTTACGAGGGCTGTTTGATGGGTACTTATCAAACAGCCCTTATGGAAAAAAAGAACATTTTTTTTTGTATATATGCATTTATTTTTCTACGTAGTCACCTTTAAACTCTATACATTACTCAAGCTTCAATAAACCATCCAAAAAGTATGATTTTGGAAAGTCATTAAAATAGGCCTCTGTGGCGGCAATTACTTCGTCATTTGATCCAAATCGCTTGCCACCGAGCCATTTTTTTAGGTTGGGAAACAAAAAGAAATCGCATGGGGCCAAATCTGGAGAATACGGGGGGTGAGACAATAGTTCGTAGCATAACTGTGCTAATTTAGCCGTCACAACTCTGGACGAATGAGCCGGGGCGTTGTCGTGATGAAACAGTACTTTTTTCTTTTTTAAATGGGGTCGTTTGTCCTTCAACACGGCGTCAAATTCATCCAATAAATTGGCATAGTACTGCCCTGTTATTGTTTTTCCCTTTTCTAAATAGTCAATATGTATAATACCCTGCGAATCCCAAAAAACGGTCGCCATGACCTTTCCAGCCGATGGGACGGTTTTTGCTTTCTTTGGAGCAGGTTCACCCGGTAAAATCCACTGCTTCGACCGCTCTTTCATTTCCGGGGTGTAGTGGTGGACCCACGTTTCGTCCACGGTCACGAAACGACGCAGAAACTCCTTCGGGTTACGTTTGAACACGGCCAAACACTGCTCCGAAGTAGTCAGTCGGTTCCGTTTTTGCTCCTCCGTGAGTAAACGCGGCACCCACCTCGCCGATACTTTCTTCATACCCAATTTTTCTTCTAATATGTGTTGTACCCTCTCGATTGAAACGTTTACAGCATCAACGATTTCTCGAAGTTTAATTCGGCGGTCGGCTAAAACGATATTTTCAATTTTCTTAACCATATAGTCTGCAGCCACCTCAACTGGCCGGCCTGAGCGATCCTCATCAAAGACGGTTGTTCTCCCCCGCTTAAACTCGTTATACCAATATCTGACGGTTGTCATAGAAGGAGCACATTCATGGTAAACCGCTTGAATTCTTACTTTTATTTCATCACATGTTTTTCCTTCCAAAAATAAGAATCTAATTACAGACCGATACTGTTCTTTCTCCATTTTAACAATTTTAAGTTCACGCCTTCACTAAATCGTTGTCAAATGAGAAAAAAAACAAAAGAATGCCATTTTTTTTTTAATTTTCCCGCCTCTGAAAAATGGCTTAAAAAGGTGGTATACTTATTTGCGGCCAGTGATATTAATATATTTAGAAAACGGGTACTTATCAAACAGGCCTCGTATGTATCCTAAATAGAAACTAAAATAAAACTATTTAACAACAACAGAAATGTACCTGGCAAACACTGCGCCAGCATCCTTGTGGGACCACAAGGATGCTGGCGCAGTGTTCTCTCTTTTGGTGACATCAACTATAGCCTTTTGGATATTTCCAAAGCGTTAGGACCCCACGGATCAAGGGTTTCGACGCCAAGTCATATTCGGAGCCTAGACGCCTTAGCTTTTTCAGTCGCTTCAGATGCTCTATCAGCTTTAATAATAGTTGCATGGAGATGGGAGACTAGCCAGTGTGTCTACACAGGTGGCATCGCCCACACTAGTAGGTACTAATACTGCTCCCACATTACCCCAATCGTGGCGGAACATTGGTTCCATTATTTTCGGAAAGAGAAAAATTGCTGAGGTGCATAATCTACAATGGGAGATTTTCTATTCGTCCGATTTGCCATTCTGTCACTTTTTGTATGGAAGTGATAGTGATGACACATCGACCACATTTTTATGTGGTCATCCAAGTCACACTTTGGTTAAAATATCAGACCCACCTACTTTACCAACTTTTTGCGAAATGCAGGTATCAAAAGGTGATCATCGAATGCAGGTAAATTATCTTATGTTACTTACCTATGATTTTGCCTATTAGATAGGTAGATAAAGCTGTTCTAAACGTAAACACAACAATTAGATAGCCACTTTGCAATGAGTTTTACTTGTGAACAATCAACAGCAATTTTGCAAGATGATATAATTGCGTAAAAAAACAAGTCGCCCATTTCCTGCTAAATTAGTTTGGAATGAGTCGGAAGTGGGTTGTTTGTCTGTTTTCCAGACAGCGTGACGTTTCGTAAAACAACCCGTAACCATTAAGACAATAGTTAATGTCTTAACCATTGATATAACTGTCCGTTAAGGACACGTTTGAATCACTCGGACCGAAGCCGTCGACCAAATGGTTGTCAATTTTGCAAAGAATAATTAATAAGTACGCGGTACGCTAGAAAAGTTGTGCAAAAATGGCAGGTGTACTTTTTTTGGTGAACATTCCGCGTAAAGAACATGAAGAGGATTTAAAAAAAGCGAAATCCGCGAAACTCGTAATGGAAAAAGAAAAATACGAGAAAGCTTCCAAATTAATCCGTGAATTGAAGACAAATAAAAGATTTGGGAATATAAAAAGTTCTTTCGAATCGTTTCGCGGAGACGGTGGGTTGAACAAGTGTAAGTCTACGGAGTGCGTGAATGACAATGGCGATTTCGGGTTGTTTAAATCTAAGAGCGACAATGTGTTGAATGAAAGTTACAAGTTGTCTATGAGTGGAGAGTGTCAGTTTCAGGACAAGCCGTCATGGGATATAAAACAAGTGATGAGGCGCAAGAAAAAGTTGCGGATCACACAACCCGCCAGTATGCTTGATATTTCTGGCTCGTTTCACTGGGATACTGCGCTCGAGTTGGTAATAAGTTCTATGATTCGTCATTCGTCTTGTGATTTTGTGTTATTTTGTCTGTCTATTATGGTAGGTAATCTACTGTTGGCCCTCCTTTCTTTTTGCACTACGAATAGTCTCTGGCCTTTGAACGTTCTCCTCTATTTCTAGTTCCAAATCCTGGTCTGCCTTTGCTCGGGATCCCTTCGCAAGTTATCGTATAAGCTACCTATTTCAAAACAAATGTCCAACATTCACATGTATCCTAAACTAGCTGTAACCACTCTAGAGATCCATAATATGCAATAGCAACCATTTTATTTGGAAACGGAAGTTCTTCTCCCTTAATATCACACTGTCTAGGTAAATCGATATTTCACCAACAGCAATTTGCGAAATGGCCAAGTAAATGAAGCTTGGTAAATGTCCGGCTTCAACGTCAGCGGAACGCCTTCCGCCTCAGTCCAATTACCACAAACAATTGACAACCCAATAAATACCTACCATGCTATGTTCGATACACAGTAGTAGTAAGGTATTGGTAAGGTTACAGCTGTTACAAACACCTGGTGCTTTCCGGACGTGTAACGAAAACAGTGAAACCGAATCGCTGCGGCAGGCATTAAGGTTACATAAGATTTTTATTGGTAGAGCTACCTACGCATGCACGGGATTTAAAGATACCTACTACGTTTGCTGTAATACTAAGAATAGGAGTACGTAGTCAAGTTGGGTTGGGAAAGGCTGATGATGATCTGTCGGTATACTACGGCTAACCTATGGCTTTACAATCTCAATAATCACGAGTACCTAATCATAATCACGCTGTCTCATGATGTTAATGATTTTTCCTTTTTATCTACTAGTAATGTTTGTATAGCAAGACAGACTACATGGCAAAATTTTCACGTGTGTTACTTAGTCGTTGTAATAGCGATTCTACGTTAATAATAGTTAGGTAATAAAATAAGCTAGAAAAGCTCCGAAACGAAATGTCCTTTCATTAAATATGGCGTTCCCGATATTTAATAATTATGTATAGTAATTAATAATTCCTTACAGATACTTTCTGAAGTAATTACGCGTCTTGATATAAACAACGCGACTTGGACATCGACAAAGGAAAACAAATACTGGCAGGTAAGTTTATTAAACTTACAAAAACAAAGTTCAATTAAGCAATGCAATAAAAGTAAAAGAGACATCCTTCGGCATCTAAGTATACAGGTTGTCCCAAAGACGGTTAGGTAGGTATAGCTAAGTACGTCACGGTGACACTTTATTAAATGCCAGCTGAAAATGTTACAGGAATTAATAATTTCATGAACTTGGTTTTTAAGCTTCAAACTTTCTTGAGTAGGTTACTTAAAATGAATTTAACTAACAGGCCTCGTTTTATGGTGATGATACAACTCTGAAAGTTTCACAATTTGACTATGGCACCAAAAATCTGCATGTTCTCCGAAGTTACAAAAAGTTGAATATCTCGAAAACCAGTCAACTTTTACTGAGACTACTTAAGTATGTTAGGCTGGTTTGGTTCGTCTACCGCCGTCCGCTGTCACTGTGTCATCCTGTATTCCCATTTGATGTCACGTCCACAGACGTTAAAAAAAAAAATAAAAAAACTGAAATTATTTATTGAAGTAACAAAAAGTACAGTGTTAACAGTGTGCTTGGTACCACTTTTTAAGTATTAGAATATCTGTGCTAAGAGGCTTTCCCCTGTCAAAATGTTTATGACATTGTCATTAGATTGTTTTTTGCCTGGCTCGCGGGAAAGATTTCTCTAGTTACTATGTCTATACAATAACTGCATGCTCCTTAGCGTGAATAGATTGACATCAAGATTGACCCCATAGGTATTGCGGGCTTCTATCCTAAAATTAAAATGAAGAAAATAATAGAGGTTTCTATAACAGCACCTAAATGGAATCTTTATGATATCCGAGAACAAACCGCAATATGGCACGTGCGAAGCATTCCAACAGCCAGTCATATAAGCGGTCATATTAATGCTTGGTGGTCCAATGACTAATGAAACACATGTAGACTTTAAATGCTTAGGAAAAAGGTGAATCCGATTTAGCACAGAATATTGCAGTATTTACAGATACTTAGTAGGTAAGACGCAATTAGAACTGCGAAAAACAGTTCGCAACTCAAGTTCGAGAATTATTTTTTCTGGTCTTTCTGTATATTTACGTTTCAGTTTGAAATTCGGGAAATTAAAGCCAAGCATGAAGTGGGCGTACTGTTTGATTTTCGCTTACCTAATATCTATTTAAATTTAAATTAAAAGACACTGCAAGTACCTACTTAATACAGATCAAGCTATTTCATTGGTTGTTTACTCATTTAATTGCACAAAATTTCTAAATTGCACTAAATTGGACTAGGATAATTTAGTAATCGATCGTTGAATGCTTTCTTGTTCAACTGCTAACGTACCTAATACCTACCACAGAATAACTAATAGTATTAATACCGCGTTGTTGTTTGACCGTTTCATTTAATGTTTCTGACCAACGCGGTTAATTCTAAATGGGTATCGTGTAGCGTTAATCTGGTTGCTACGCGGAAATATTCTGGGAAACGTATTCTCGTACTTTATAACTCAATGTGGGACTAATAGCTTGAGTAGGGTATACCTAATAACGAAGGGAAAATGGAAGGGAATAACGTAACGACGGTGAAATCGAATTTCATATTTATTTAGGTACCCAAATTTATGGTTGAATGGTTTTAATTAAGCGAAAAACACAATTTTTGTGTAATCTTTTTAGGATTCCGTAGTCAACAAGGAACCCCCATAATTTCGCCACATCCACATGTCCGTCCGTCCCTCCCGGCTTAGCTCAGAGACTTTCGATTCAGGGATCTGTTCGCGAAATACATAAGTATTTAACTTTCAAGTACTAAGATCTCTACCAACCAACCTTTGAGTGGTGGAGAGGAAATAGTTCACTAGGTAAATATTTGTAAATGTGAAAAAAAAAAATGGTAAGTAGTACCTAGTGCATACTTATGTAGAATTTAAAAGGAAAACTATCACATCTATGTAGGCTTTACAGGTTAACGAATATAATATATACTTACTATGCCATTTCATCAACTTATACATATTACGTACAGCTTAAAATATAAATTAAGAACGACTTAACTTTATTTTGAAAGTTTTTTTAGAGGACAAAGCGAAACTTCACAAAGATTTGCTTTTACCAAAGTGCTTTGTGCTTGGTTCCCTCGTTTGCGGGAAAATATTTGCTCTCGCTAGATGACTAGGCTAAAAGATTTACTTAATCAATAATCTGTCTGCCCATGTCCTTGGGATCGCTCGCACCAACGCAGTTTTCATTAAGCTTATTAAATATTCGTAAGAGGTCGGGGGAAAATATTACCCAAGTAGGTTGTACCTAAATGCTCGTATCTACCTTAAGTAATTATGCTAAAAACAAGAGTTGAATTCAAGTCAACGCCGTTGAACTTACCTAAGTAAATAGCCTATTCTGGTAAGTACACCCTTCTCTGGTTCGATAGCAGGTTTTCTCTGGCAAGTAGGTACAGGAATTAATTAGGTGGTCATGGTGACAAAGTTTCCTTACGATGTTTCCAAGTAAATTCCGAAGAACTCAGAGGTACCTAAGCCTGATAGGTTAAAGTTCGAATTCACGACTCTGCTTGAGAAAGCCACAGGCCAAACCGCTTGGTTATTACTCTTCAGTCCTCAAGTCATTTATTAACCTATATTGGGTACCCTTTTCTTTTTCCCAGGTCCTGTTTTCCCTGGATTCCTGTTACGAGTGCGAGGAGCTGCTCCAAGTCCTGAGGAATTTGGGTATCGGTTCCCGGTACAGTTCGTCTGTTTGCGTCATCCCGTGCACGCTGTATTACAAAGCCAGCAGTGAGGAGGCTGAAGAATGTTTCGAGAATGACAATGAAGGGCTGCAATGGTAAATTAAGTCGATAAAAAATTAAATCTTAATGTTTTTCTTGCTTCCATCTCTATCAATTTTCATCTTCAGCCTATTAACGTCTCACTGATGGGCACGTCCCTTCGAGACTTTCGTAGTTCTTTAAGTAAAGCGTGGGGTCGTTTTAAGGGTTCCATACATCAAAACGGAACCCCTTATAGGATCACATTGTTCTCCATCAGTCTGTCTGTCATGTCTCTGTCTGTTCTCTGGAACGCTTGGAGATAGTAAGCTGAAATTTATTATCAAATACTCAAACCTGCAATCCTTTGAAGCTGCTAGCACGGGCAACTTAAAACATGCGACAATCCAGGAAAAGGAAAACCTTGTTACTCGATTCCCTTGACAGACGAACAATTTACATACCTACAAATTTATACGGAATTCTCGGTGCGCGAGTCCGACTCGCACTTGGCCTATATACCTACTTATGTGTATCAAAAAATGCAATTAATATAACATTTTAAAATGTAATAAAATAATCAACTTAAGTATCAATTAATTTAAAGTGAAGCAGATTCAGCATGGACGCGTTTCTCTTCGACGGTGCGCGCTCGAGCGAACTTGGCCCAAGTTCTGCACGACGTGCGGACTGATGCGGCCCTGACCTTCGATTGGCTGTTTCTTCTCATTGTGGCTGCGTTCGTCGCTGCCATTGGCTTGGTGGAAAACTCAACCGTTATATTAGTGGCCAGTATGCTGATTTCACCTCTAATGGTAAGGCCAAGTTTAAGTGGCAGATGCTTTAAGATGCACTCAAAGAGAATATAACCACTACGTATGCACTGCTAGATAGGAATATTTTTATTAGCAATTCAAATAAACGTCACCTCGAACAGAACGTTAGTGCGCTCAGCGTGCGCACCTGAAAAATGCTGTAGAAATTTCTTAGTCTGACGAATAGGTAAGTAAGTAAGTAAAACTCGCACCTACTTCGGGTGCCTACTTTCCATTTGTTACATAGAATTGAAACATTTGCCTCGATTTTTAACTTTGGTTATGTAAATGTCCCTGTGCCCGACGCTGTCCCAATGGTGGGCACCTTTCAATCTTAATACATATACTTAGCAATAAAGGTAGCAAAGCAGGGTGTCAATTATTGGAATTAACATGTCGATCTTTGGGACGTTAACCTTGCTTCACGATATCACGGCATTTCCATAAAACAAAACGTGAAGTACCCCGACCTCAGATGATCATTTCTTGACGTGTGTGTTTTCACCTATCCCAGGGCCCCATAACAGCTGGAACCTTAGGCACAGCAGTCAAGGACCGCTCTCTGCAGCAATTGGGGGTGCTACATGAGCTCTTGGGGCTGTTCCTGGCTCTGGTGATAGGATTCATCTTCGGGCTCGCCATCTGCGTCGTCGACGGCCGGTACGGCGTCGGCGAGTGGCCTACGTACGAGATGATGACGCGGTATGTAGGTAATTACCATAAGGATTATAATATATGGGATTTTGCTCGTAGTGTCAACTCATTTGCTATTTGTGATCCTTTTATGCGATGTCGGTGGAAAACTGATAGAGGCGTGATGATGAGCAATTACCGCCGCCAATAACGGTTGCAATCTTATGATGTGGGTGTCATCCATATGGTCTACAAGTATACACTATGCGCCTTATAAATGTCGTTTTGCATATACGAGAGCTAAAGCTCATCTGCATTGCTTTGCATCTACTTACTAAGATATCTATCGACCTACTTACTTCTCAAAAGTGAGAACATTTCAAAACAATAATTAAGTATGTTCCGTACTTGCAGTGATCCGTTTTAATTCACTATGATTGAGTCTCACGGTAGTTTCATGTTAAAAGTTATGGGAAAGACTACTTTAATAAGTTTTCTTCTAGACAACCGGAGAGTACTTAAAGAAAAACAAATATATCTTTACGAGTAAAAAGAGATCAAACATTCTAAAAAACGGCCGGATTACGCTTTGTTCAGTGGCGTGTAATTCATCCTAATTTAGGTCGTCTCCGTACCATCGCGTGTTTTTGATCGAGTTTATTGGATAAAAGGTATCATGTTACACTGCTGATTCAATTTGGCTGTGTGGAGTGGCTCAGTATGAAAGTATAAGACGTTGTATCGTCTTTTGTTACTCGGTTCTTATCAGACTTCAATAAACACATTACCCTCCTTTGCGTTTCGCAGTCGGGTAAAAAGGAGGAGATTCTCTATTTGTCTTGGATCTTGAGAAAAATATGGACCTTGAACTAGCTTTTCATTGAATTACTTATTACATAGGTACTACGTAGGTAAGTACAGCCATGTTAGTAAATACACTCAAGAGTAAAAAAAACGGGTCACTTTGTATGGAATTTTTCATACCAAGTGACCGGTTTTATTGCTCTTGAGTATAGTTAGCACTCAAGTCATTGTCTCACTTGTCTTTTAGTGCATTTCTCATTAGATACTCTTGGGCCGACTTACGATGACGACGATTGGGTATTTTTACTGGCTGACGTAACGTTAACTCCGGGTTAGTGTCTAATTCAGGTCGTTGCAAGTTCGTAGTCTTCGTGCCAACGTCGGCCAAGTAAAATATCAACCAGTAAATTAAAACAGAGTATCTAACATCAAATTATTGATTGAATCAGGCGCTTCTTTGCGAAAGTCCATATCCATGTACTAAACACAGCTAAACTAATTAACATCAAGTACGTAATCTCACTAACTTATGTAACACTATTCTTTGTTACAGATGTGAGATCCGTTCGTTATGGGTGGGCGTGTTGGTGGCTATACCCAGTGGGGCTGGGGTAGCTCTATCAGTGCTGGGCGAAAACACCGCCTCTCTGGTAGGAGTCGCCATCTCGGCGTCGCTGCTGCCACCCGCAGTCAACGCTGTAAGCTTCTTAAAACTAGTCTTAGCAGTCCTTCTTTGGTATGGGTGGACTAGCTGCCATGTATCCGATGGGGCTGAGGTGGCTTTAAGTCATCATCATCATAACCAGCCTTTGCTGGAACGGATAAATATAATCACAGTCACAACCAGCGAAAGGGCCCATTGAACTCTACTGGGGATCTCAATGTACTTCACAGTTGTCAAAATTTCCGGTGTTTTGCAGGGTCTTCTATGGGCGATGGCACTAGTACACCTGATATTTGCTGACGACCAAACCCGTTTTAATGGGGTGGTAACCACGTATTACTACAGCAGCGACCAGCCAACGGAGCTGGCGGTGCTCGGGACAGTCTCACTGTGCCTCACTTTGGTGAACATTGCTTGCATATTTGTTGCAGGCGTTGCTGTATACAAGGTACTTACCTATTATTATCTTCAAAACGTTAAATTTCTACCAATATTTTTAACTATTCTACCGAATTCCCAGCGTAACTTAAGTCGATCCAAATAATCTTGTATTTGCAACACGAAACACAAAATTTTTGGTCATAGTTAATTGGCTATGATTTTCTTAACAGGTAAAGGAGGTATGCCCACTGGATCGTAGAGACATTTTATGGTGGAGAGCTAATATGAAATCAAACCAATCTTCTAAACGTCTTTACCACCACAACAACAACAGCATGAAGTGGGAAAAGTACAGGTAAGTTAGCATCTTAGCATTCACCATCTGAAGCAAGTTTTACAAGGCGAGTAACTCTACGTCTTTCTAATCTCTGCATTTTCTTTAGCAATTTCTCCAATGATTCCTGCAAAACTGACCAAGAGATCAAAGACATACATCTGATACAAAGTGACACGGTGACGTATCGACGCGAGACTCCTGCCATACGGCGCATGAGAGCGCAGAATATCCAGGCCTATTGTCTTCAAAAAGAACAGTAAGCCGAAGACATTATAATACGCGTCAAATTTAAATGCACCTAAAGTGAATCAGTACGGGAAGCGAGACGAACAAAGACTAACAGGAATATGGGAGCGGGACCGAGATACTCCCCCCCCGTCCACTGTCTGCCTGAACAACTTTAAAGGCGCATTTAACTTTGAAGCGTAGGTGCACTGTACTAGGATTAAAATATTTTATCAATAACAAGTGGCAATCTTTGATCCACCGACCACCTGCTTCCATCTGATGTTTTCTTCATTCCATTAATACATTGCCTGGATCGCGCTGTAGCGATAACACCACCTATTGCAACTCTACTCCTATACTTACATATGTAATTTTCTGTGTAACTTTTTTCTATTTTGTTTGGTATACTTATGGTGTACAATAAAGAGTTATTGCATTATATCTTTGTGTTTAGGGTGTCGTTGTCGTAGCTTTTTGGTATTCGATGCCACCCGGAATGTACGCCATGAGGTTGGAAATGCTTAAGTAGTTAAATTTAGATTCTGTATTGTTTTCGAACAGGTTCACCTCCATACCCAACAACTTTGAAGCCAGCATACAAGATGAACGACACATTTACAACAGCATAGAGAATCTTCCATTAAAATCAGACATTACAGACATGCGGATTTCCAATAATATAGAGAAGGAAAACTTCTGTAATAAGGAATACATGATAACGGATCTTGATGACGTTAATAGCTTCTCTAATGCAGGTTTCGAAGAACAAGAAAACTTCGTTAACAAAGGTTTCGAGCAGAATATGGAAAAGCAATGCCCGATCATAGAACCATCGTCAAACTTAACGGTCGATTCCAAACCACGGATAATTTTAGGTAGCCAATCATACAACGTTTAGAGATTTTTTTCCATGTTTATAGGTACTTGTACCGCTGTATTTTTATTTTTACATTTGCAATAAAATGCTAACCAGCTTATACCGTCTTTTCTTTTATATCTCTTTTCCCACATAGGTAATGAATGTATTTAGTCCACGATAAGTGTTTCCGCTGTGCCCGGGTCCCAGCTTGTTCTATAGGTCCCGTTTTATTCTATGAAGAAAATCTCGTTACGAGCTATTTTACACTTCCTTCATATTGTCAAAAATAAGTAGTTATTGCTCATACTTTACGGTATTGCGACGGTTTCTGTCACCTATACGGTTTTTGTAGGTAGTTAGGTACTTACTGTTGGTACAAAATCGACAAGAATTGAATAAGTACCCAAATAGCTGGTAAACTCTGTTGAAATGAAACCTCGATAGAATTAGCAATCGCGATTTACATGAGAAGATATTTTTTTAAACGTTATTGAAAATTGGAAGACAAAATTAAATTCCCTATAAATTTTGAATTTCATATAATTATACCTTACGTTTGATCTGTTTCATCTTTCAACATTGCACATCGTAAGTACTTGGCCGTGACAGTGTCAAACGTTTCCTAACTCACACTCATCCTGTAATTAAACCTAATCAGGGTTAAATTAACGAGGAATAATTAACTTCACAATGCCAATGTAGAGCGTCAGTGTCGATATTTTATTATAACAACACACATCACATCCAATCATGCCGTCGGGAGTAATATTCGTAGTTAGCATTCCGTCTAGCAACTACGAGCATGTATTAAGATTTGGTAGGCCTAAAAGATTTTCTGTGGAAGCGCCTGAAGCTTTTAAATCGACCCAGTTAGAGGTTGAACTAAGGAATAACAAATCAAGAAGCATCCCGGTGCAACTGACTCAACATTATTACAATGAAGCCTTTAATCCGACTCTGGACAACATTAAAGAGGAAGATAAGTTTTTCACGCTGGAAAGTGTAAGTACTTACCTAACCTACCTAAATATGTCAAAACGGAAAAAACTCTCTTAACAAGGCAGAGGAGCTCGGATTGCCTCGGATAACTTAAATATAGAACTTATAAGGTGATGTTGGAAAATTAGAAAGATTAATTTCGTTTGAAACCGTCTGCTCTACATAAAACTTCAAATGTCCTTTTCCATGTCGTGCAGATCTTACAAGAACTACTATGCAAGCTTGAAGTAAATCACGTAGCGTGGATGAGCGACAAAGTAGGCAACTATTTTGAGGTTATCTTCCCATTGCCGACAGGAGACGAATGCGAAACCATGCTGCATTGTCTCACACAGCTCGGGATTGGGGTTCGCTGGCAGTCCATCGTAAGGTAAGGGCGTAGGTGACAAATAATGAGAGGATACAAACAATTACCTGATTATCATAACCTGAAACTGTCTCTTCAGCGTATTACCGTGCAGCGTGGTGCACTCTGCTGTTGAAAACGAGGAGTATGATGAGGATACGATAGTGTAAGTAGCACTAAATTTTTTACCATGTTGGGTGGCAAACAGGCATGCGATTCGTCTGATGTTAAGCGGTTACCGCCAACTAGTAACGCTCGCAACACCAAAGGTATCACTCGCGCGTTGCCAGCCCTGCATAAACCTTTCAATTCACCCTTCAGAGTTATGCAATTAAAGGTTTTAAAGTAATATTGCTCCTTTTAACATGAAACTACCGTGAGATTCAACCATAGTGAATCGACTGACATACGTGAGCGATCCGTTTATTTCACCATAATATTGCTCCTCAGACGAAAAACAGAAGAAGCTAAACGGTGGCGTAGTTTTGTGGAGTCCATACGGTCTAAGTTGACTGTGAAACAAGTGGTTGACGGCGTACGAGGCGGCGGAGAGCTGTCTTTCGATTATCTCACTTTGATTATTACAGCTGAGTAAGTATGTCAGTGACCACATTATTTTTTACAACCTCGTTATCGCCATTCTTCCATCCTAGGTAAACCTAGGTAAAACTTTTTCCAGCTCTCTTGCTGCGCTTGGACTGGTTGAAAACAACGCGTCCAACATAGTGGCAGCTATGTTAGTTTCTCCGCTCATGGGTCCAGTGATGTCCATCACATTCGGAACCATCATCGCAGACAGGAGTCTCGTCAGAAGCGGCTTCGAAAGCCTTGTCCTGGGCATGTTCTTTTCCCTAGTATTTGGTTTCATATTTGGATTGATCTTGGGCAGTACAGACATGCCTTGGGGTTTCGGTGACTGGCCAACAGAAGAGATGAAATCCAGGTGAGTAAATAGCCTGTAACCTTTTGTAGGTTTCGCTGCTTCGTGAACTACATTACTTATTTTATTTGTAACAGAGGAAATGTTCGCGCTCTATGGATGGGCGTATTATGGGCGCTGACATCAGGCACTGGTGTTGCTCTGGCTTTGCTTCAAGGGAGTGCTGGGCCTCTAATCGGCATAGCGATATCAGCGTCTCTGTTGCCGCCTGTCGTCAACTGCGTAAGGGTAGTCTTTCAACTAAGAGTCATCAAATACTTGCTTTAGAACAAGGATTCAAATAATGTATGTCCTTCAGGGTTTGTACTGGGCTCTGGCTTGCATCTGGCTCCTGAATCCAGGCGTCAAAATACCTCACATTAAAGGCGAAGCATACACCGGCAACTCTTCATACGAACCCCTGTACCACGACTACCTGCCAATCGAGTTCGCAGTTAACGGCAAGTGCCTTCCAAATTAACTGAATCCCCTATTCGATTACGTAAACTTGTAATCGCGTGAGTTTAATTAAATAAATTCCCCAGGAATTGTGAGCTGCTGTCTTACGATCGTCAACGTAATCTGCATATTCATCACGGCGATTATGTTCCTCAAAATTAAAGAGGTTGCGGCGCCTTACACTTCGACCCCCGACTTGAGGCGGTTTTGGGAGCAGGACATCAAAGTGGTTAGAGACGCTAATCGGGCAAACTTACATGAGGCCGAGCAGGACGAGCGAACCGAGTAATGGCATTCTGTTTATTTTATTTAAATTTTAATTCGATATTACAAATTACGTTAGATTAGACCGTTGCACAAAGGGTCCCTTCTGAGGGGGCGTTTTCAAAGTTTTCTTTTATTTTGTTACTACAAATGAAATACCTTACCTATTTATTTTTTAACTGGCTTTACTAAACGTATCAAATTGTACTAAACTACCTATTGAATTAGTAAATTGAAGATAAATTTTACAACAAGTAGTTAGGACATTTGTAATATTTACAAAATTGTGGGCAAGCATTACTTTTTATCTTTGTCACTGTAGTGCAAAACAGGCTTTGCGGCTTCAATGCTGGAAAGCGGTTGCCGAACCCAATAAACTTTTTTGACGCAGAGATATATTTGTCCTTGTGGGTTTTAAGTTATTTATTAACGTAGGTACTTGTTTTGTTCTCTAACAGACTTGTCTTAGAGGACCTTAATCAAGGATCTGATGAAGAAATGAAAGACAAATTAGAATCGGCTGTGCAGGAAGCTCTCGATGACGAAACCTATAGGAAGGTCAAGAGAATGAGCTACCAAAGCCACAACGCAGACGAGGTATTTATTTGAAATTATAAGTACCTATTCAGTCCTACTGATTGTTAATAAGAAAACGTTCCATTTTACCATCTCCGAATAATTTGCAGGTATTCCGAACGATAGGCATGCAATGCCGCACCCCAGTATCATTGCGCTCCAGCGGACGATCCAGTATCGCCTCACCCCGCTCTAGTTTCAAACACACCACCACCAACAAAGAAGACATCGCAGCACTAGACAAACTCCTGACCTCTCTACTGGGGACCAGAGACCATGGAACTAGGTCCTTCCGGTCACATCGCGGCACCCCAAGATCCAGTCAAATGCCAGTTATAAGCGAACTAAAAAACAACCGACGATCAGAATCCTGGCCGGAAAGAATTTTCGAAAATTCCGTGGTGGGCAGTGTTTTGAGTAATTTAAAAGCCAATCAGAGGAATTCGTCCGTTGAGGAACCATTTTTCACGCCTAATTAGAAATAAAATAAAGCGTGTTTTGAGCCATGTTTCTAGGTACACTTAGAAATAAAATGGACACAAATCTTTTTTTAATGATTATGCGAAGTAATAGTGAAATAGACGGATCACTCACGTATGTGAGTAGAGTATAGCCCGAATGTTTCGGACCTTTCTCTGGAAGCACGCGCTTCGTGTTATGTTTGTTCGGTACTTCTAGTTTCATGTTAATAAGTAGGTAGACGAGGTCGTCGCTGTTCGTTAAACGTAATTAAAGGTAATCGCGGTCAATATCCCGTACTGAATTTATTATGTTTAATGTAGCTCATTATTGTCTAGGTATTCTACCGATATCTACGTATCTAAGTAGGTACGTATCATAATATTTTTTGCCTGCCTTAAAGGCAAGGATGAAGAAAGAAAATAAGAATAAAAGAAAATAAATATAAAAATATAAACAACATTTTATTGGACCATACTACGCTAGTATACATTGTAACACAAAATAAATTAAAGACAATTACAAACATCGCATAAGTAATATGGATAAATAGATATGCATATCGTCATATTTATTTACTAATTATCACAGCTATGCTTTTTATAGGTAACATGAATGGATGCTGTCAAAGCTTACTTATTATCATGTTATGTATAATTTGACTTAGAATACGCAATAAGTACATCACATTTCGTAAATTTTACTATAATATAATGACGGGAACTATCGTCAAGATGAATCTGTCTTTTTTCCATGTTTTACTTGTGACGTGTATACATCATATCCTAATGATATCGTATTGTCATATAAAACTCTATACCTGGTAGGTAAGAAATAAAAATTTATAATTTGTGCCGGAGGCCATACCATCCACTCTGCTTTGTAAAGGGTGGTGAATTTTCCAGTTACCTCTTCTTTGAAATTCTGCAAAGAATTGTCTTCAAAAAGTGCTAAGCTCCCGAAAAACGTTAATATCATTATAGGTGAGAAAATGAACTGATCAAGGAGCAGTTTTTTCACAACCATATCAACAGTCTTTCCCACAATAAACTTATCTAAAACTTTGTACCAATGGTGACACAGGACTCCAACAGCTGCCCCAGAGACAGCCATATGACTTGTCCGTTTTGGATCATATTTTTCAATATCTTTACAGTATATTTCATAGTTCTGTTCTACAACATCTCCGAATGCTGATAGAGTAACAGAGATTGTTACATTTGTGTAAAATAAATATTTGTTACTAAATGCTACATTAATAAATCTTTTGAACTTCAGTGCTGGCCCTGAGACACGAACTGCCATTGCTAACTTTTTCCATGAGACACCAATTGCCTGCATTATCCCAAATCTGTAAAGAAAAAGTTATTAATAATAATTGACCATCAAAAGATTGTTGATGGACAACTGTATCAAGTCAAGTAAAAACAAAGAAATAAAATTACTTAACATCATAGCTCCAAAACTTTCAGTCTCATATCATGTTAAAACTGAAATTAAATAAAGAAAATATTAAGCATGCACATGGTGGATGTAGAAATTATAATATTTATTTTTGTGTCTAGCCCATGGCATGTGAATTTGATAACATCTACAATAACCTTGTTCAAGTCAAATAATGGTCAATATTACATAAAAGATAATAACTCGCCAATTTAAAATATGTATTGCTAATTGCATTTATATGTATAATATCTGAACTAAAAAGATAATGACAAATTGCTTCAATCACATTTATTACTAACATGTAAAAATTCATACAAATTATTGTTTTTCCGACTCTTCACTTTTTTTCTTGAATTGCTGATGCTTTACTTTTGATGTGTAGATATCATAGCCAAGTGATATAGTGTTATCATAAAGAACTCTGTATTTAGTAGGTAATAAATAAAAATTGATTATCTGTGCAGGAGGCCACACTACCCACTCTGCCTTATAAAGTATCCAAAACTTATCTGTGACTTCTTCAGTGAAATTTTCAATGGGATTATCTTCAAATATAGCGACAGTGGCGAAAAACGACAAGATTATCACTGGTGAACAGATAAATTGGTCAAGCATCAATTTCTTAATGACCATGTATAAACTTCTTCCGATGATGACTCTGTCTAGAAAATTGTACCAATGGTGACAGATAACACCAGCTGTGCCTCCCGACAAGGCCATGTGAGCAGTGCGATATGGATCAAAAACTTCAATTTCTTTTCTCGACAGCTCGTAAGTCTGCTCTAATGTATCACCAAGACTAGAAATCCCTACAGACAGTAAGACATTGGTGTAAAACAGGTTCTTGCGATTAAATGCGTCGTCTTTAGCTTGCTTGTACGTTTTATAAGCTTTAGAAAAGAATCTTCGTATTGGCATTACTGAATAACGATCGATTTCCTAGAAGAAAAGGTAAACTTTATTAATCAGGTTCGTACCCGTTTTACAACAATATCTTATGTTTTGTACAAAACGTACGAAAGCAAAAGTTATTTTGACAATATGCGCCAAATACTGGCTCAATTTCACTCCTGTGGGGAGCTGCAAGTAAGTAAATTTCTACAAAAGAAAATAATAACTCACGTTTGAATAAATTGCGCGTCTCAAAAGTCACAAGATTTTCTATAAATAATAAATGCACGTCCAAAAATAAAACCGAAATTTTTGGCGTAGTTGCAATAATTTAATATTGCATAACGATACCACTGCGACGAATTAAAAACTAAAACATTTTTCTTATATTCATAACCTCAAATGGTCACGAGTCTGACAGATTTGAAAAGACGTCAATTTGACATTACGAAAATGTTAAATACATATGACCTGTTCAAGCATGCTGTAAAACTGCTCATTTTTATAATTATAGATTAAAGACATTTTTTTTTATTAAAAAGAAAAATGGACTTGCCAGTATACTAAGGCTGTCTGCACTTCTGTCTTTTTAATTTAAATTCAATTTTTCGCTGTATTCCTCTTCTATCTAGTTTAACTGGGCTAGTGCTGATACTGTGTGCCCTGTGTATTTTGTTCCAAATAATAGTTATCGTAGGAACAGAGGTATTTAAACAACAAAAAAACATTGGTGATTTGGACGCTTGTTGAATTATAATATAATGGCTAGCTAGAGCATTTTTTTGACACCTAAAGTAGCAAGTGTGCAAGTAAAAGGCTTTGCTTAGCAGTCGGGCAGTAGTAGGACACGGAAATAGGTTAAAAAAAGATAGATAATTAAATAAAATTTAGAAACATAAATTAAATGTCGAGAGATAGCGGTCTGAGCAAATGTTAAATATAGAATTAAAAAAATCTGTAAGTAGGTATAAATTTTTCAACATTCCATTTACATAAATAAAATGCAAAAAAATATTTTCGACATATTGTCAATGTTTCTGAAGTTATTTGACTGGCAATCTATTTAGAACAACTGTCAAACCGATCGTATCGTATCGAATTTGGTTTGGTGAAGTGAATGGCATCTCTATGCGCGTCTTAAATATTTGAGTCGTCTTGTTGTGTTGTTTTTCGTGCTATTTTTGAATAAACAGTCCTTTGGGTTTGGGAATCATGGCAGGTAAGCATAACCGATAAGGATCACATTTCTCGGAAGAAGACTTATCCGAATTGCCTGTAGACTTGTGTTGTCTTGGTCCGGTACGAAGCATTCGGCCTTTTATTACTATTACATTACAGTCGTGTTTATGTTTCAGACAAATTAACTCTCGATAGGCAGGCTATGAAAGATAGGTCGACGTCCCATCTTCGAATATACGTCGGGGGCATAACAGAAAACGCGACAGTTGACGATTTGTATGACCATTTCATACAATACGGCCAGATAAATGGGATCGTTGTGAACAGGAACTTTGGATTCGTGCAGTTTCAGAATGAGGCCAGCGCGAAACAGGCGATTACACAGGCAGATGGAAGCACCTTCCAGGGAAAAAATATCAATGTGAGAATTTCGCAAACCAATCCTGATAAAGCAAGGTGAGTTTTATGAATTGCTCTTTTTCTGCATTCTATTCAAATAAGCAATAATCATTAAGGGTCAGACTGTACCAAAAGGGGGCCCGTTTCTTAGGGCTGTGTCTCATGAACATCGTTGACACTGTTTGAGTGTTTGAATTTTTTAATGCCTTTGTGCCCTATTGATTAATAACCTAAGTCATCCTCAAAGAAGAACTCAAATATGTTTTTTCACAAACTCTGCCTAACAAATTTTACTGTAATCAAATAGTAACATGTTCAAGAGTGATGTTTATATTGCAGAGTAACTGAAGTAGTTGTGGTGCAGCCTGAGGTGCCTCCTGCTGTGGCTCTTACTGATAATATACCTGTAGACAATGATGATGGCGGGGAGGAACCCTATGACAGTTATGGAAACTACATTGGGGACAAAGGCGGTAAGATAATTCAAGCAATCAATAAATTTTTGTGATAATAATGGCCCCATCAATCGATGCAATGATTCCGCTAATGTCGAAGTTAGATAAGACACTGCCGAATGACCTCTGGTCTTGTATGGTAAAGTTGTCCATGTTCGGTAAAATACCAGCCACAACCAAACTAAAACAAAAAAAATAATAATTACACCAACCACATCAGAACAACACACATAAAAACTAACTAAGTACTAAAACTATTTGGGTAGGTATATACTACAGGAATAAGATACTTTAGTGATGATAATAAATGTCAAAGACGTTTTATTCAGTTCTTTACTTCAGATTTATCCATATCAGGACATGACACATCAACTTAGTTTTATTTAATAAATAGTGAAATGAGACTGGGTGAGTTAGGTCAAGTTTGCAATAAGACAGTGGTGTGCTGCCAAGCATTTCATCCCTTCTCCAACAAACCTTATGTTGTCTTCTCACCTAACCCTATAGTATCTTAAGAGAATTATTGATCTTTTTTCTCCAAATGCAATAGAGCCACCCTGCAGGATCTACTTGTTAAGCTCTGCTTTATCTGGTGGATACTTGGAAAGTGTTAATAGGTTTATAGATTCTAAAAATTGTTATTTTGAGCTCTATGCAAATCAAATACCAGTACCGAAAACTAAAAACTTGTCCAGGTAACAACTACAGAGAAGATGACTATGAAGACAACAATTACAGCAATCACAGCTGGAACGAGGGCCGCAACGAGCGCGGGGGTCCGCGGGGGAGGGCCCGCGGGCGGGGGCGCGGGCGCGGCCGCGGCGCTCCCGGCTTCAGGGATCGCTCGCCTATCGGGGGGAGAGGTGAGTAATGCCTTTTTTTTATTCTTATATTTTAACGATGCTTGAGTACACTAAAGCTGACTATGTCAGCCTACTCAGCATTTTGCTAGATGGCAGGTATTAATAATAATATTTTATAAATAGATTATAACTATTATAAGCCAATCACAAGCTTCACAAAAAATTCAAACGGACTCTTGAACCTAGAAAGTTATCATACAGGTTTCTTTTACGAAGTTTATTTCAAGAGACATAAATGAACATGCATTTCTGGTTTGTGTAAATTTCATCCCTAAGGGGTTGAAGTTTGTAGTAGAAAAACATTATTTTTAAAGTTACGATCATAAAACATGTCCAGCCCGGTTACGCTTCAGCTTAGACGCCGTTCGACCTACACCTGCGACTTGAGTCATGGCATGCAGGGTGGTATTCCTAATCCAATCCATTACTTTTACACCTAGCATGCTGCGCGCCATGGCTCGCTGGCTTACCCTGATTTTTGACTTGAGAACATCCATCATGGACCAAGCTTGAGCCTGTGAATTGAAAGTAAGCACAATGTGCAATGTCCATAAACTTCCTTTTTAAAGAATTTGGAAAGTTGTCCTGCGTAAGGTGTTTCATGGACCAGTATCTCTTCCATGCGTTTTTCGCTTGTCTTTGATCTTCTTTTTCCTGCTGCGCCTGGAAGGAGACTTATTGAATGTCTGTATTCCTGGACATGTGCCATTTGTTCTCCATTTATCTTGATCCTATGATTGGTGCGTGCTATTTGACATTAACATGATCTTCAGGAGAAAAGGCCGACATCGTCGGCGAAACGACCACCCTATCACCAACCACTAGCCCCCTTTTCTCCCTGAGTAGCACTAAAATAATTTATTGAGTGCTTAAGCCATTGTGGAGTAACATTACTCTTTAAAAGTCTGTCAAGTTAAAGCTTGGTAAGCGCAAAAAATATCAGCGAGAAATTTGAACGTCATGTTGAACCTGTCTTGCCGTATCTATTTCTCGTAATCTTATCTGTTTGGTGGTGTTCCTTAAAAAGTATTAGCATTGTATTGTTTTGTTCAGGGGGTGACTGGCCGGAGCCGCGGGGATTCGACCGCGACGTCCGCGACCGCTACAAGCCGTCGGCTATGCCGGACTACCCTCGAGCCGTGCCCGTCAACGAGAGAAACGACTGCGAAATTATTGTCGTCTCTAAAGCTCTTACGTAAGTCACGCTTTTGGACTAGATTCAGAAAATAAAGATGTTCTGTTGTCCTTGGCAGGGATGCGAGGTGGTTCTGTTTAATATTGTTTAAATACTAAAAAAGGTTTAGCTCTGTATGGCATCATTGTAACAATCGTTCTGAAGAAAAAATACAGTAGCGATGTTCAAACGCAGTTTCGCAATTTCGCTCGTAACTTGCGGCAATTACCAGTGGCCTATTAAGTTTACGTCTATACCTTGGAATATCCCTTTTGTAATTGCTCAAGTAAGACTGGATTTCGCCAAGACGTTTTCATCTGTTTCTTTGTCTAATCCGTGTGTTAAATCTCCAGGGAGTACGCAGAATACATAGAAGGGCGGCTAAAACGCCTAGGGATCGTGGTAGATCTCCTGTTTCCCATGGAAGACGTCCCAATAGGCAAAGTTCTGGGGAACATCGCGTCTCGAGGCTGCCTGTACGCCATACTAGTCATGCCGCTCAACCAGGAGAATAGATCTCTTACACTCACTATACTTCATGGATTACCTCAAGGTCAGTATGTCTTAAAGTTTGCTTCGGCGGAACTTGAATGCATATAGAACCGGGAACGAAATTGTGACATTGATAGGTTTTCCTTTTGTTCTGCAGTTATTCGACGATAACCTGTCTTTTACTTCAATCAATCATTAGATTTCTTGATAATAAGAGTTGGAAGTGAATTAATTACTAGCTATTGTTTAGTTTCACCTGTCTGTAATCGAATATTGCAATTGAACCCTTTTCCAGGCTGCACCAATCTAAGCGGCTTAGAAAAAAGTAAATGTATATTCATAACAGTAATATATTTTGCAATAATTATAAGAAAAGTAACTTGTAGTGAATTCTATTTCATTTGAATCGTAAATCTTGATGTTAGGGTTAAAATTTTAACTAAACTTATGTGGTCGATAAATCGTATTATACCTGGAAACGGTTAAATTTGACCCACTTCCAGTGGTACATAGTGAAATAAACGCGCGGACGGAACGGCGTCTCGCCACCGGCGTGGCGTGTGCTCCTAGAGGAAGGACTACGGATTAGTCCGAAACAAGTCGGGCTATACTCGACTGATATACGTGAGTGATCCGTTTATTTCACTATGATTGAATCTCACGGTAGTTTCATGTTAAAAATACAGGTACAGTCATCAAAACTAGTCTGCAAAAAAGCTTGTAATTTATAACTTTTATATTTTACTTGCTTTTTAAGTTTGGATAATGATGATCATAATCAAGCGTGTGTATTGCCGAGCTGAAGGCGCCTAAGAGGAGTCACTCTGTTCCCAGAGCACCGCAACATGCCTCTGGAAGACGCTTTGCAGCTGCTCTCGCGCAATTTCCAAGAGGTTCAGCGCGGCGGGCCGACGGGCCGCGAGGCTGTGTACGCCTTGCTGGGCCAGCTCGCGGACGGGCGCTCGCTCACTGGCCTCCAGTACGACAAGGTCATCGAGTACCTGCAGGTCTGTTTTGACCATTTTTTTAACGGACCCCTTATAGGATCATGCTGTTGTCCGTCTGTCTGTCTGTCTGTCAAGACCCTTTTTCTCTGGAATCCGTGGAGGTAGCATGTTGAAATTAATACCAAATGCTTGAGCATTTGAGATTTGAGCTTTGAGCCTACAGTCCCTTGAAGCTGTGAAAAAATCAAACTTCTAAGTCTATGCAATCAAAAGATAGTCATTAATAATCTAACCAACTTAAAATTAAAAACAGAAAACCCGACTGCAAATCTAGGAAACAATATACCCTATATCACCCCCCAAAACTGAGAGTAATCCAATGACGCCTCACACGTTGAAACCCGTCAAACGGTTTAGGCTTTAGAGCGGGCCAAAAAATTAGACACATACATACGCTCGAAAAATTTAACCCTCCTTGGGCAGTCGGGTAAAAAGGTTGTTTCCATACAAATTGCCGTACTGTGAAAACCTAAAAGGTTACTTCCTATACCTCGTCCCCCTCTAAAGTGGCAGAAAAATGTTGCGCAAAGCTATGCTAATGGCTGCTGCCGTCTGTCTCCTCTAAACTCGACTCGATTACGTCTTTTCAGGAGCGCAAAGAGCAGCAAATCAAAATAGAACTAGGCGAACCGCTACCCGCGCCTAGCAGCAAGACACAGGTGGACCTGCAACAGCGGATCCTTAACATCCTGAATGACAAGAAAGCGCTAGCGTTGACCGAGCCGGCGCCGGTGCCCGCGGCCGCGCCGCCCGCCGCGCCGCCGCAGAGCAAACTGCTCAACGACCCCACCGTCAGAAAAGCACTGGATTCCATCTTACAGAAGTTTACGTAGATGATATGATTAGAAAGTATATCTAGAAAATTAAGTTATCGTCAAATACAAAATGTGAAAATGCTATTAAACTCTCGTCTCCCGAAAAGTTGTTTCAATAAAACTCATAGCTAATATTACATCAGTTCTATTTATTTAAATTCAATACACATAATTAGAGGTGGTTTAACTGGTCTGTCGAGTGATTTGAAATGACAGTGTTATAGTTAATTTTAATTTGTTATTGTACAAACGCAAAGAGAAGACGCGAAATATTTTCATGCACTATGAACTAAGATGCTGGCATACTTCAATATACTCAAGACTACGAATTGATTCAATATCGTAACGTTTTCGGGCCCTCTCTTATCGAGTAAGCTAAACAAAACTATACATAAGTATTTAAAAAAATACTATAGTAAAACGCGTTATAAATTCATTGCGTCGGCCTTAGTCAGCTTATCGTGCATAGTGCGAACGTGTATGTGTAGTGGCGATAAATATCTACATGCATAGCGTCATACTCGTGGTTACTTACAATTATTAGGGTCATATTTATCGGCATTAGACATAATTGGAACACCGCCAGCGGTTCTCGACATAAGATTCAATTCTACAAACTACATGAGCTGGCCATCTCTAACACGTCTTTGTACAAAAGTAGGTACATCACAAACCTGACACTCCTTACGAACTCTGCAACACTAATGTCATCGGTATCACGAATTTTATGGCAATAATAAATATTTGCATCTGAATTGGATTTTTATATAAAGGATTTCGATTTAAAAACTTCACTCAGATCAAGGCCCTGAGTCTCTTTGATCTTTCGAAAGCATCTTTTATAAATTATATTCATTAACTTTTAGGGAGTTAAATTTGCTATACACGTTATTATAGTAAACTAGGACAACATTAGGAATATCCACAACTTATTCTATACATATAAACAAATCCACGTACGCCCTTACTACTACAGCGGTTAAATGCCACCACACACCCAGCGAGCCCCGTAAAGCTATATTTGGAAGATTTGGTGTCGGCAAAGAGCTCGGTCGGTGCGCGCGATATTTACAGGTCAGTCGAGCGTGGCCGCGCGGGCGCCACCACTTAGGTCGCTCTCTCAGGTGGGTCTTCTTGCTTCGAAGGATCGAAGCCCTCTTTAATATGCCCCCCAGTGCCCTTTGGATCTAAATCTGTCGCCCAGCTGAAGTGCATAAGAGCTAAGTGTTTATTGCCAAGTTCATTGTGAACCTTTCCAAGTAAATAATAAACTAATGACTCCCTAGGAGCGATGTCTTTCAAGTGGTGGAGGTCCGCCAAAGCGTCTTGCGGTCTACCCGCCCGTAGCAACACAGACGCTCTGTGGAACCGACAGAGTGGGTTCTCAGTGTCTAAAGCTACAGCGCGCTCCAGAGTAGAGAGGGCTCTGTCCATTTTACCTAAAGCTGCCTGAGCGAGCCCCAGTTGACATCTTAGCACTCCAGAGTGTGGATGTATCGTCAAAGCGCGGCGAATATGAACCTCTGATGCTTTCCAGCGTTCCTGTTTAGCGTACACCGTCGCTATACCGAACCAAGCCACGTAGTTGCGAGGGTCGATGCTGACAGCGGTCCTGAAGCTCGTCAGAGCTTTATCAGTCTCCTCTGCCACTGCATATTCATGACCCAGCAGTGCATGAGCGTAAGATCCGTAGGGGTCTATTTGAACTGCTCTTTTAAAGAACTTTAGAGCAGTTTCTCTCTCTTTGTGAAGAGAAAAGCAGTTGCCAGCTACCAGCCAGACGATCGCGTCGCTTCTGTCCATTTCCACTAATTCCTGGGCCAGCGCAGACAACGGCGCCTCACGCTGTAAGTGCCACAGGCAAGTGCTGTAAATGTCCATCCCTTCTGTCCGACAAGGGTGAATCTTCCTTAGATCGGCGAATACTTTAGCTGCAGCGTCATACTGCGCCAGCTCGTAGTGTGCGCGTCCGATCATGGTCTGAACCCACGGTGAGGCCAATTGTTTTGCAGGTATATCATGAAATAGCTTAATTGCATTTTTACAATCTAAAAAAGCAAGTGCCTTGTAAGCATCTCCCAATTCTCTCATTAAATTTAATAACGCAACTCCATTTGAGCTCTTTGGTGTGAGTGTTGGTGTTACAGTCTCCATAGACTTAGATCTTTCGTTGGTTTCAACTGTGTTGGTTTTAATGTTATTCTTTGCTGTGCGCTGCTTATTTTTTCTTGAAGGGCTTTTGGGTGCTACAAATTTTCTGCTAGGGGATTTGTTGTTTTCTTTAACTGAATAACTACTGTTATTGCTGAACAATCTAGAAGACCTCCGAGGCGCCGGTCCGAGCGTGCATCGAGGTGTAGGGCTAAATACTGCATCTTTGAGTTGGCCCATTTGTGCTCTAAGGGAGTTCACTATCTTAGGTATGGCTTTCTGCTCATTTGAGTCAGTAAGTGTTGGAGTATACAAAACAGGAGATTCTTCCATTGGTAACATACCAAATGAGGGTGAAAATGATATGGGAGCCAAACCACCAAAGACACTATGCATACGCTTTACAGGAGCTTGAGCCTCTGGAGTGATGCTAGAGGACATTGTCATAGGACTCCTAGGAGCCACATTCATAGGCGTTACATTAGCGCTCATACTCATACTAGTATTATTAGGAATGTTACTATTAACAAATGAAATATTTTCAGAATTGTTGACTAGATTTACAAATGTTGTCACACCAAATGAGAAATCAGTATTGTTCATTTGGAAAACTTGGTGTGGGTCCACTTTCTCACCCATGTTACATAAATCAACAAAACAGCTCCACATAAATGGGTTCAGTGACAGAGCTTTCCGTAAAGCATCTGTGGCTTTACTTCTTCTCTCAGTTGTGTTGTAGATGTATGCGAGTAGCTGTAAGGCATAAGGAGCTTGTTCTCCAAATTCAGAAGCTACTATCTCAACATTAGACCCCAAAACCGCTTCTGCATCTTTGAAACTGAAATTAAACACACCATTATGTTAATATGATGCCCAGTGTTATTAGAGTGTAACACAGCTGAAAATCAAGTCTGACAAGCACATTATTTGCATGAGTAAACTCACTTTTTTAAATCTATGCAACATTTTGCTAGTAGATACCTAGCCTGTGGTATAGTAAGTGGCATGTTTTGAAGCAAATGGTGAGCCTCATTGAGTCGCGCACTTCTGTAGTAACATGTTCCCAAAAGGAAAGCAGTCTCTTCTGAACCAACTGGAAAACAAAGTTTACTGTTTTAAATGGTTTACATATTCTAGTATGTACTATGCTTTTTGTTTATATTATTTATGACAAAGTCTATGTACAGAGAAGGAATAAATAATCGATAAATCTCATCACAGCATTCACAGCTAGTGGTAATATTACTAATTTCAACCAAAGTTAGGTGTATGAAATTTGACAGAGGCAGAGAAAATCAATGGGGTTTTTACCTTCCGCGTGCAATCTTTCTGCCAAGAATACAGCGTTGTCATATTCATAATTGTTTAAGCAATCCCAAACGATAACCTGTGGAATAAAACGGTGTTTGTGGGTAAAATATCTAAGATAGGAACACCTTGACAGTTAGTAGAAAGTAGGTTTTTTGCATACCTGTATAGGTTCTTGGACAATCATTTTGATGATATTGTAAACTTTTAGGATTCTATGCACTATTCAGAAAAATATTTATCATCGCGAGCCACGATAACTACAGTCACAAAATAAAGATAAAAACGTATCATTAGACGGACATTTTCATTTCAGTTTGTTAAATGTCTATGGTTTGACTGATTACGAAAGCATCATTCTTGCCAGCGGCAAAATGTGCACAAGGAAGTGTATCGCTGCGCTACGCAAAAGGTATTTTGCATATTTATTTCGAGTACTTAATTAAAATTTACGTACAGCAAAATTAACCATTTAACAAGTTTTAAAAATTACTGTATTATATTTAAAAAGGTTGCAGAGAGCGACAATTTTAATTGTGTCCGAAACAGCTCGAGTTTCTTTTCTAATTGTCTATGGCAGTTATGGAACGATTGCAGTAAAGCAGGAAAGCGAATAGTCGTATGGTTCTTTATTTATTGTGAATACGTGAAAAAACCAACGGAGCTCTCGTTTTTCTTTTGTGTTTTGCTAGTGATACGTGCGATTGTTCGCGTTGTGTATTATACAGCATAAGAGTATTATCGAGAAGAAAATCGATGAGTTTGTGTATACAGTGGTGTGAACAATATGTGCAGTGTTGATTACGAATGACATCTGCTAGAAGGAAAACGGCACTGAAGTAGTTCGAGGACGTGGATTACGCATCAAACAGGTAAAGCTTGAATGAGTTGCTAAGGTCTGGGCCCCTCGAGGGCCTAGACTGGTCGTCATCAACACTGCAACAGGATTGTGCGTCACTAACGGAACTAATCGCCCTTCACTTCACTCTCTTGTGTGGAGTACCTCAAACAAGAAAATGTCAAGACGTGTGACCTCCAGGCTCCTGCTCCTTTCTCGAGTATGTTGTTATTGTTGTTATTGCGGAAGTCTTGCTCAATTAAGTTCTATGGATTTTCGTTTATGAGCTTAATCAATTTGTCGTATTTATCTCAGATTGATAGGTAGGTACCTAGTTAATAATGAATAATCGCATTTACGACACCACAAGATCACAATACTAAAATTAAGACTCGATTTCAAATCTTATCAAACTGGAATTCAAATATGAAACAAGAGAAACATTCATGTTTGTTTATTCAGGTGATTATTTATGTCTCAAGTTATATGACGTCCTCTTTCTATTGTTTTGTACCCAGTTTACATTATTATATTGGCAATGCCACAGTTATTATTCACTAGTTATATGGTTTGATTTTAATACTGCCTGGAATAATAATATTTAGTTTGCAAAAATTCTACGGTAGGTATTTCATTAAAGGTAAGCATCCACATGTCGGTATCGTACGCAACGGACGCATATGCAATCGTTGTGTTATTATTATAATTATTTTCTAACCCATTTAAAAAAATTAAAGCCGTTACCGATCTATCAAATCCTGAATCGAAGTTCAAATGAAGGCTAATTGTGATAAATCTACGCTATAGTTCATGACTCTGATTAATTGGTATGAAATTGATTGCATATTCAATAGAACCAGATGCTAGGAAAAAGCTTTACAATACTTTGGGTTCAGTATTAAACAAAATTTCTATTTTTACACATTATCATGATACTCGGGACTTAATCGCGTAAAAAGCATATATTTAAATTTGAACTTAAATACGTCGACGTTTCACACGCGACGTTGCGTCCATGGTGAGGGGTCCAACGACGGGTTCGACGAGGGGGGGGGGGGGGTCGAAGGGGGAAGGGGGGAAAAGGGGAAATCGCGAAAGTTTAAATCAGTACATTTCTTTTTTTGATTTGAAATTAAATGTCGTCTTAAAACGTTCATGAACCCTGAAATCCATACAGTTTTTTTTCTTTCGTCAGTTGTTTAAAGACGAATAGACTTAAAAAACCCAATAGTTATCTACCTTGTAGGTAACAACTAAACTTATTACTTTAACCCCCATAAGGCAGGATGTTATAACTCATAAGTTTGACTTATGTATGTGTTTGTCTATCTCTGGCATCGTAGCTCCTAAACGAATGGATCGATTCGGACGCGGCTTTTTTACCCGACTACCGAAGGAGGGTTACGTTTTTTCGAGCGTGTGTATGTATGTATGTCTAATTCTTTGGCACGCTCTACAGCATAAACCGTTTGACAGATCTCAACGTATGAGGCGTCATTAGATTTATCTCAGTTGTGGGATATCGTTTGGCAGAATTGCAGTCGGGTTTTCTGTTTTTAACTTTAAGTTGGTTAGGTTATTTAATCGAAAACTTGTCGATTCGAGATAATTTTACTCAAAGTTTCATCAAAATCTGTTCAGCCGTTTTGGAGATATTGGACTTCGGGGTTTTTAAAATTTTTCAAGTTACAGTTTTATTCTCAATCCCAAAATTCGGAAAATTCTCGATAATAATAATGGGTATTCCTTCTTTTGGTGTACCTTGATTTGCGTCATCAACAAATATAGGCTCTATTTGTAATTCTAGGTCATGACTAGCTTTTTTAGTTCTAAAATGAATAGTGGCTTCTTGATTCGATTAATTCGTGTAGGTTTTTGTTGTGTACGTCAAAGTTTTTTCATTGTAATTGTATTGTAGCTACTTTAAATATGTTTTTAATTACCCTTCTTCTATCTGGATCATCAAATAACTCGTATATGCACGGACCAACCACCCTCTGGACACCGCATCTTCTATAATTTACTTGGAAAGTCATTACGAAAAAAGCCGCGGTGAGCGGGCCGGGGGAATGCGTCGTGTGCAGGTTTCCTCACGATATTTCCTTCACCGAAAAGCTCATAAATTACAAATGTAATTCCGCACATAAATTCTGAAAAACTGAGAGGTCCGAGGGGTTTGAACCCACGAATGTATGTATGTATGTTGAGTCTATTTTTTCTCCCATAGAGTCAAGAGTCATAATGTAATGCTTGTCATAATTTTATCACTAGTCACTCTTATCACTCTTATTTCTCCGAAACCATCTTTTCTTTTTTTCTCTTTTGTTATTATATATATATATATATATATATATAATGTTATTATTATAAAATAAACCTAACCTAACCTATAGAATTCTACAGGATGACCAGAATTCTACGCATATGCAATGTGCGATGCGGACAGGTGGACGCGCTTATATGAGTTTCTATACAAAGAATACAACGATCCGTTGCGTGCGATGCGTTCATTGCGTACGATACCGACATGTGGACGCTTACCTTTAGTCTGTGATGATCAATGTAACCTTGTTTCCTAATTTCTGTCCAATGTTGCAACTATCTATAATTACTTAATCTAGATGACTCAGAAATTTCTGGGTCCATTAACTGTGTTGATATTTAATTAATCGGTCACATTGTTAATTATTAAGAATAAAAATCCAGTTACATTTGTTGGTAGGGTAAATTTATTTTCAAACATAGGTAGGTATATAAAATGAATGATAACTGTGAACTGTTGTTGTATTCATAGTTTTCTAAATAAATGGTAGGATTTAATTTATTGTGACCTTGCATCCCTTATGTTCAGACATTATTTATATAGGTATTCAACCGCTTATTGGATGGTACCTACAATGTGTGATATTCAGAACAAACATGAAACTACCGTGATACTCAATCATAATAAAATAAAACAGATCACTCACATACATGCGCGACATGTGCATGCATCTGTGCATGTGTATGTGTGAGAGTCCAAAAGTGTATTGTGGGGGCGACTTAAAAACAGTATCTGTTTGTCAACAGACCTTTATATGCGTGGCACAGGCATAAGCTGTGGCACTTACCTTTTCAATAGTTAGTAGCATTTTTGCTGTCACTACACACTACACTAATTTAAGCTGTATACCTATAAAATATTGGATAAATGTCTTTTATTTACTTATTGAGCTGTTGCTCGCGACTTCGTCTGCGCAGAATTCGCTTATCGCTATTCCGTGGGAACTATACAATTTTCAGGGATGAAAGATAGCCTATGTTTTAATCTAGGGTATAAGCTATCCCCATTCCAAATTTCATCTAAATCCATCTATGAATTTTTTGGTGATCCTTGAACTGCTGCACTTCGCAATATTTTTTTGATATGAAATATTATTTATTTTATTCCATTAATTTTTTTCGTTCCTAAAACAGGAATTGTCAAAATGTATATGGGATGGGATCATCTCAAACAAAACAATATTTTTCGAAATTGACTTATATAATTATATATGACGACAATCACAAATATTAAAAAAATTATGGTCAAATGTAAGTCAAGACTCGCACACGGTTCCATACCACCCTTGCGTATTTAACGTAATTTTCTTTAGATGTTTCCTTTTAGTGGGGACCTTTTTAATTTTAAGTTTGATCTATTTTGTTTTATTATTTTTTTATCTGTTGATAAAGTGGCCAAAGTAATAGGTACATGTTCTCTGAAAATGTCAACTGTCTAGCTACTTTAGCCATTACAGTTCTAGTCCTCCGAACAATGAATGGATGGACGGACATATATACAGACAGAGAGACATAGAGTGGTGGCTTAGTAATAGGGTCTTATCTTATTGGTATTGGTACCCAACCCGTTGGGTATGAAATCCTGAAGGGAAAACCAAATTGAAAAATGTTCGTGAAGTCTGTTAAAAAGGGGATTATTGTGGCTAATTTACAATTAAATATATTAAATTAAGTTTCTAAGTTTGTATCACAATAAACGCAAACTCAGTCATTTGTAGGGGAAGTGAGACGCAGGATGGCCTGAACAGCTTTCTAAGCGCATTTAAGTTTGACACATACTGTAAGAGGGTGTATTTGAAGTGCAAAATTAGTAAAACATTTTAAGGCGCTCCCCTGAGCCAGATGCTGAAATGGCTGCTTTTTAGAGACATTCTGTACATTATTTAAATGATAAAAACGAAATACATAATACATTAAGTAGGTAATACCTATAACATGTATATGCATATATGTAGTAAATACCTATAACGTCTTAACTTGTTTTGCTGTTTCATATTATTATTATTTTTTTCGTGTTTAATTACTTATGATATCTGCATCACAAGTAAGTCAAGTCACAATTAATATTCTGTTACTACATCATAAACTTTGACTTGTACATAGGTACACCAATGTATAGAAAATTTAATAGGCTAGGATTTCTATGTTTAATAATATTAAAATACCTTTTTATAATCATCGTCATCATCATCGGCCTATTTACGTCTCACTGCTGGGCACCAGGCCTTTATTTATAATATTTAAAAAAAATTAAATAAGTAATTTACCTATTCAGTGCGAATTCTGAACGATTTTTTTTTTCGAAAAGACGCGTGTGATAACACTGTAAAATGAAGTTAGACCGATATTTAATAGATGTCGTCACTAAAACGAAGTTGTTTAGTAGAAGTGAGGTGGGGTGAGGAAGGCGCGAAACGTTCAAGGTCATTCTCTCAGGGGAGCCTCTTAATAGAAATTATGGAAATAAAAATCCACCTAAAAATGTCAACTCTTATGACATCCATATCCACATTTGGTTAGTAATGCTCTTAGGACCGATTGTTTTTATTTCTGCATTCTTATGAACATGCCTACTATTCATAGCCTTTGTATTTAGAAATTAAACAAGTGCATTGTTTTGATTAAACACTTTGATACTTTAGAGGTAGCTAGAATAATAATTTAAGTTGTTACTAATATTATACAGTTATGAGTTATGATCCTCACACTGCTTTTATATTAAAATCGGCTTTCAGTTACTTAATTATTAGAATTTTATACATTACATACCTACCTACCATGCATAGAAATATCTTTCGACCTAACACTTCATACATACATATAAACATATACCTACCTATACCTATAGCAGCTGCAATTTATGTATGGTACAAAAATAAGTAGGTATAGTCTCTCCTTCCTGATATTTTTTTATTTGAACAATAGGTTATATGTATAATAATGTATATACCTACCTAACTAAGAACGTCTAAACCATTAGAAAAGTTGAAAACCCCCGACATTGGCATTTCAAAGTTTGATACATATTTCAAAAACGGGTTAACTGTTTCAGAGAAACTTTGCTAAGAATCTCGAATCTCGATTAAACTAGCTTACGAATAAAAAAAACCGCATCGAAATCGGTCCATCGGTTTGGGAGCTATTATGCCACGGACAGATAGGTAGGTGCACAAATACACATACACACAGGTACACAGATATACAGGTCAAACTTATAACACCCCTCTTTTTCATCGAGGGTTAATAAAATTTAAGCATGTCATGGTGTTTCATGGTTTGTAGGTATTAAATGACGTTATTATAACTACTTAATTAGTTCGCTAAAATACGACGTGTGTAGTAACTCGGAAAAACGCGTTTTCTCAGAGATCAGGCCACATTTTTTACTCAAAAATCGGACCACATCGTTTTATGTCCCTATTCGATAGTAGGTACAAATAATGTTAACACTAGAACTTCCGTGTATCTACCTATTTCTAGCCAAACTATACGCATTTTTTTTTTCTTTTTTGTGGTGTTTTCAAAATTTAATTATAACTACGAAAATAGGTTTTTTTTTAACCGAATGAAATTGAATAATGCTATGTTTTAGGTAATTAATAAAAAAATAAGTACAAATTTAGTCTAGTTGTCTTAACAATGAAGATTTTTTTTTTGCGTTTTCGGTTTTTAGTTTTTGTGTTCCATTTGCCAGATTATTTGGATTTCATTTTCACTCAGTTAATAAAGTAAGGGACATACCTAACTACCATTAGGTTGAAAAAAATCACATCCAAATCTAGCAAGATCTAGGAGTTAGGAGACATGTTCTCTCTTAAGATGCCACGCATGTGTGACGTAATTTTTAAAGGAAACACCCTCAACTCAAATCTACATGTAGTAGGTATTTATTAAATAGGTACTTTCTATTTTATAAGCATTAGGTATTTAGTACTAAATCAACTATGTTGTTCTAGGATGACGACCGAAACGATCAACATAACGACTCAGCCGCTGGAGACACACAGTCTGCTGGAGCCTCTCCAGCAGCCGATGTTCCTGCAGACGCAGGCAGCACAGATCATAGCTGGGATATTCGTGTGGACTGCGCTTTTTATCACTTGCCAACAAGTAGGTTCACATTGCATTAGATTTGACCAGGCAATCATACTCGACTTTTAACAGTCATTCTAACTGTATCAAAGAATTATAGCTGTTGTAATGCCACAGGCTACATAATTTATTTCGGCTTCCGGCCTTTAAGTAAGTCAAAACTGCGAACAATATGCAAATAATACTGTGCCATGTGGGCCACTCATCAAAGATGGGTGGGCCGCAGGTTGAGTAGGTAGGCACAAAACATAGTACTGAACTAGCTAACGTAACACGAAGCGTGTGCTCCCAGAGGAAAGACAACGGATTAGTCCGAAACATTCGGACTACGAGGGCTGTTTGATAAGTACCCGTTTTCTAAATATATTAATATCACTGGCCGCAAATAAGTATACCACCTTTTTAAGCCATTTTTCAGAGGCGGGATAATTAAAATAAATGGCATTCTTTTGTTTTTTTTTTTCTCATTTGATAACGATTCAGTGAAGGCGTGAACTTAAAATTGGTAAAATGGAGAAAGAACACTATCGGTCTGTAATTAGATTCTTATTTTTGGAAGGAAAAACATGTGATGAAATAAAAGTAAGAATGCAAGCAAAAAAAGAATGAATGTGCTCCTTCTATTGGTATAACGAGTTTAAGCGGGGGAGAACAACCGTCATTGATGAGGATCGCCCAGGCCGGCCAGTTGAGGTGACTACAGACGATATGGTTAAGAAAATTGAAAATATCGTTTTAGCCGACCGCCGAATTAAACTTCGAGAAATCGTTTATGCTGTAAACGTTTCAATCGAGAGGGTACAACACATATTAGAAGAAAAATTGGGTATGAAGAAAGTATCGGCGAGGTGGGTGCCGCGTTTACTCACGGAGGAGCAAAAACGGAACTGACTGACTACTTCGGAGCAGTGTTTGGCCGTGTTCAAACGTAACCCGAAGGAGTTTCTGCGTCGTTTCGTGACCGTGGACGAAACGTGGGTCCACCACTACACCCTGGAAATGAAAGAGCAGTCGAAGCAGTGGATTTTACCGGGTGAACCTGCTCCAAAGAAAGCAAAAACCGTCCCATCGGCTGGAAAGGTCATGGCGACCGTTTTTTGGGATTCGCAGGGTATTATACATATTGACTATTTAGAAAAGGGAAAAACAATAACAGGGCAGTACTATGCCAATTTATTGGATGAATTTTGACGCCGTGTTGAAGGACAAACGACCCCATTTAAAAAAGAAAAAAGTACTGTTTCATCACGACAACGCCCCGGCTCATTCGTCCAGAGTTGTGACTGCTAAATTAGCACAGTTACGCTACGAACTATTGTCTCACCCGCCGTATTCTCCAGATTTGGCCCCATGCGATTTCTTTTTGTTTCCCAACCTAAAAAAATGGCTCGGTGGTAAGCGATTTGGATAAAATGACGAAGTCATTGCCGCCACAGAGGCCTATTTTAATGACTTTCCAAAATCATACTTTTTGGATGGTTTATTGAAGCTTGAGTATAGGTGGAGCAAATGTATAGAGTTAAAAGGTGACTACGTAGAAAAATAAATGCATATATACAAAAAAAAATGTTTTTTTTTCTTCCATTAACGGGTACTTATCAAACAGCCCTCGTATACTCGACTGACATACGTGAGTGATTCGTTTATTTCACTAACTAAGCCAGTTGTGCACTTAGCAACTCACGTGAACTCATTTGAGCTTCCTGGAAGTAGGTAACTGCACTCACTGTGTGGGTTCGTTATTATCCGGATTTGACTGACCTCTTGCTTCCATTGATCGACGACATCAATCGTCGTTGATCTGATTTTCGTCTTACTCATTTTTGTGAGAATAACTAGTAAACATGATTACAACGAAAACTTTTCTGTCCAAGTTTATTAAATACAAGGACCCGGCGAACTACTTGCCACTGTCAACAAAGCAGCCATAGACCTAGTTCGCACGCGGTATCAGCGACACCGTGTTACTTGTGACCTCCATTATTATTTAGGGATCCAGATAAAGGCGTCTGTTCGTTATGCACAAAATGTTGTATAACCGGTCAATATTTTAATATTAGAAAACTGTAGGTCATTATTTTTATTTTACTTACTACCTTGTGAGAAATCGCCGAATCGTTTATTCAATTCAATTTGTTAATGACTTTTCTAGTTAATAAGTAACAAGAATTATGCATGCGTTTGATTGTGTAATAGAACAACACTTGTAAGCAACAGAAGTAATGATATTAAAATTAATTCGCATAGATCTGCAATGATTCCGGCCCCGAGGCCTTGATTGCTCGATGGCAGTTTTTGTGATTTGTTTTCACATTAGCTGATTAATTGCTGTGACTAGAAAGCATGATTCTACTATTTTCCTCTGTTGCTGTTGCGGCTTGTCGTGTATACTTTAGTATCTACATGATTTTATACTACAAGTAGATCCGCAGTTGGTAGGATACCGTTAGGTACCGTTGCAAATATTCGAGCTGCCGCTATTTCTATAATTTCATGGTTACATTGTTTTGCCCACGTGGTGTAAGATCGGAATCAAGAACCTAATTTTATTAGACGTTTAACTATTTCATAACTGTGATAAAATGTAAGTGCCTCGTGATAGATTCTTCGTTGTGGTGTCTGGTGTAGATAAACTACTTATTCTGAAGAGTGAAACCTACCCCGTAAAATTCGAACATAAATCTCTCATTCAAAACTTATACAAGCACCGGCTTAGTTATTTGCCCTCTTCTAGAAGAAATTAATGAACACTTAAAAAGATTAAGTGTTCTTTGTCTTTACTAAACTTAGAAGAGACTCGCCGCCGTTTGCGTAGAGAGGTAGTTAAGTGTTGAACGGAACGTCTTAAATTTTAGGATACTATACAAATAAAAATAGAAAGATAAGGTCAGCGCAATTAGATTATTTTATAGCTTTTGCAAAAGGGTGAAAGCCTGTTTTCAATCGTATTTTGCGGATCTGTTTTATTTAATCAAGAAACGATAAATAAATAGTTCAGATCGTGGTTTGCCATTTATTTGTAAGCTAAGTTACTCTTCGTGATGTTCCCCACTTTCCCACAAGCATAACTCGATCCTGATGCAACGATTAATGATGCAATTTACCAAACCACGATTCTCCTTCGTTCCCTCGGAAATAAACGATTTGTAAAGCTGAGCGTGCGCGTAACATAACATTAATTTGTTATTGTTTATTGACATGCCGAGCCGACTGCAGTCTTGGGCTGAGCTGGATTTCTTGAGAATGTTTTCTGAGCAACTCGGGACAGAAATTAATCAACATAGGTACCTATCCTGCACGTGATTTCCATGCCGTTGTCACTAGCGGTCCTTTCCTTCAGGACACAGACACAATTCAAGTAGTTTTTTTTTAAATTTATTTGTTTAATATAAGTAGTAGATACAAACTAAAACATTTAAAAACCCACTATAAAAATTCTTCTAGAGGTTTATGTAATAGCTGGCGAAGCTTAAGCGAAGCGAAGTTAAGAACACTATCGGGCCATAAGTATAATTTTGTGGAATAGCCCGCGAATAGTTTCGAGCTGCCGTGTCGGCATGAGACACTCGTGACGACGAGTCTCAGAAAGGCTTAAAAAATGACAGACTGATCCTACAAAAAACACCGTGAGTAATCTGGCAGTATCGTCAAATCGCAAAATTTTTGTATGTTAATTACGAAGAAAGTTACGCCATTAGCAATTCTTTTGTAGCGTTATCAAGCTGTCGTTATCGCAAGTGGAGCGCTACGTTCACAATTTACCCGCTGATAGTGTGTGTTTACCGATGTTTACAGTTCGGCGATGAATAATGGCAGCTTAGATCCTAATTCATTATTATGCGGGATTGCTTCTGATTATACTCTTTACAGTACCTCATATTGACTCTTGGCATATCTAGACTAGGTAGCGTTTTGATTGTTCTTATGATGACGGTTTTCGCGGGAGAGTTTGAATTTTACTCGCGGCGTGTAGCATTTATGATTGTAGTCGTTTTAGGGCCTGTGATCAAAGTCGCTGCAGGTACCGGATTTTAATGTAAGCCAGCCACCGCTCTTTCTGGCGTTGATGGGTCTATAACCAACACTGAAATTTTTTTTGGCTCATTATGATAAAGATTATAGGATCGATCGATAGGTATAAATAAATTACTGCATCTGAGACACAAATTCATCTTTTAAGTAGCTAGCGCATGTTATCCTATTCTAGAATATGTTTTGATTTCAAAAGATTGATGAGACCATTTTAATAGCCATATTTATTAATTAATCGTATCGATTACGGTTGAGTTACTGATGGTCTGTAAGTGTTGCTAGCGCGATTGTCGTATCTTAAAGTAGGTACCCTGCTGGTGTCTAGGGATAACACAGGTATTATGAGCCTATTGTTTAATCCCTTGAACATTATATTAGGTGTACATATAACACTCAATAAGTTACTTAGCGCCAGTTATTCCCTAAGCTAATGCATTGCTTATCTAAGAGTTTTCCTGGACGAAATTTACAATGTTTATAAAGCTTTGCTTGATTCATGGAAGGTTTCGCGTATTTTGTACCGACCTAGGCTATTAGCGTCTATCTAACGACCGACAGAACGACGAATTGCGGTAACCAAGCTTTAAAAAGTTATAAATATCTTTAAGTAGGTAATCATGTTTCCCAACAACGAAAAGGTTCAGTAAGCTAGGCTTTGGTAGCTTTGAATTAAATCTTATTCTAAATCCTAAAAGATTTCGGCGCTGCTAAAAAAACGTGTTCTACATGACCTTATCAAGTATAATACCAAGGTTACATAGTATTATAGCAAAATTTAGAGTTTGCATAAAAAGGAGCTCATTTTAATAAAGTTTGGCAAGCAACGAGTGACCTAGCTCGGACGTCGCACATTTTTCTTTTGCGTCACGTAGGTGTAGGTTTACATCCAAGGATGTTTACCCACTCCATGGATTATTTTCTACGGGGCCTTAGGCATGGGGAAATTTTGTTCGTGGGCGTGAATCAGTCAATATTTACGAACCATCAGTCAGTTACATTTACGTCATGATCAATTATTGAGCATTCGTTAATAACGATTCACTTAAATGTAGCGAACATTGGTAACAAAACATTAAATCGAACTACTTTATTTGATCTGGACTGGGAAATAGAGCAGTGGATGTCTTCTTTATTGCTATTTATGGCTAGCCTTGAAAGCGAGCCTATTTATTATTTGTTGGACAGTGGACTTTTAAGATGACCTTTTTAGGTACCTACCTATAGGTTCTATTTCTGTTTTATATTTAAATTGTAATATTATACAAGTTTAAGTTTAGAACGTCAAATAGGCATCGTGCGTGATAAATTACACCTCGGATTCTAATAAAATATTTACGGTTACTTATTTGACGTGTGTCTGAGAATATAAATGAGGATTTTTATTTGTTGTTTTTAGACTTTCACCTTACCGGCTTATTTCTATAATTATTGAAATATTTATTGAAAAAATGTATTTTGGACCAAGCCTTTGATGAGACCAAAGTTTGATCCAAACTTCAAATACCTTACCAGCAGGGCGATGTTTAAAACATTGCGAATTAAATTAGTTTGGGATCGCTAAGTAATGCTAATAAATAAGTAGATTTTTTATAGATTTAGATTATAGCTAACCAAATACTTACACGTGCATTTCAACATTACCAAACTATAGTATATTTTTTACACATTGCCAAAATTATGCTGTTTCTGTTGACTCGAGCTGGATAACGCATTCACTTCCGTCTGACGGAATACTTAGGTACCTGTAATATTCTAACAGCGACGCTACGAAAGAAAATAAGTCACGAAAATATAATATGCTCTGCCGCAAATACCTACCTACAAACATACATATACATATATGAAAATAAATGCTGATAACTTCCGAATATCCGGTAATCTGTTTCAAAAACTATAAAATTGCTTGATCTACAAGACCTACATTTATTATTAGGTTAATGGTTAACCTAATATTAATAATCTTGCTTCCATTCCAGCCACCAATCAGACTATCAGCACTCTGTAGCGTAGACAATCGGGTATTTTGCTCCTTAATAAATCCATTACTATAACATAACTTTGCACATTTCTTAACAACAGATGGTCGCTCACACATACATTTTCCCATTGTATTTGTATGTGCTTTAGACTGCTAAATTTGTATCGTTACCACTTACCATATGAAATGTACCTATATCTTGTCCTTGTAAAATTTACTGCGTCCATTGGTAACCTAATGGTGGCAACACTCTATCTTTTTAACTCCCGATGAAAAAGAGGGGTGTTATAAGTTTGACATGTGTATCTGTGTGTCTGTGACATCATATCTCCCAAACGGATATGCCGATTTCGATGCGGTTTCTTTTAATCGAAAGCTAGTTTAATCGAGATGGTTCTTAGCCAAGTTACATTAAAATCCGTTCATCCGGTTTTGAGCTATTGGACTTTGAAATGACAATGTCGGGGGTTTTTCTAAGTTAGTTAGGTTATGATTTTATACAATCTAGGTATAACTTATACCTTGTTACAGATCTACCAGCACCTGCGCTGGTACATGAACCCGTCGGAGCAGCGCTGGATCGTTCGCATCCTGTTCATCGTGCCCATCTACGGCTGCTACAGCTGGATATCGCTGCTCTTCTTCAACGGAAACTCGTACTATGTGTACTTCTTCACCGTCAGAGATTGCTATGAAGGTATGGGATATTGCCTGATTACATAAGTTTTAATTTAATAGAGTCGCAATGTCATACGATGATTATAATATGTATAGGATATAAGCCCATGATTTATATTATTTAAAAAACTGCAACACCAAATAATAATATGCAAACTAGGTAATTTACTAAATAACACCCACACTTCCTTCCTGCGATATTATGTAGCTGATTAAACGTTTAACAGCTTATCGTTTTTATTACCGTTATATTATGTTGAAAAGTATAATGAAAGAATTACTGTACCTACTTAATACAACTCTATTACACCTTGTTCTAGGTATATCCCTGTTGCAAATGTTTTGTGATAACCTGTCGGAGCTCTGCTGATTGAACTTGGACTCCTTTCTGTAGCCAGAATGACCGCGCCTCACCATGAAGCATAATACTCGAACTGTACCATTTTTCCAGCGTTCGTGATCTACAGCTTCCTGTCGCTATGCTACGAGTACCTGGGCGGCGAGGGCAACATAATGTCGGAGCTGCGCGGGCGGCCGGTGCGCGCGTCCTGCGTCAACGGGACGTGCTGCCTCGCCGGTGCCACCTACACCATTGGCTTTCTGCGCTTCTGCAAGCAGGCTACGCTCCAGTTCTGTCTCGTCAAGCCTGTCTGCGCGTTCATTATTATTTTCCTGCAGGTAAATTTTCTTATAACACATCGAAGACAAATATAGGCATTACCTCTCTGCCCTGCTGACTAAAGGGCGTATCTCCACAGTAAACTCAAGGTAGCTACGTCTTTTTATATTAGCAAGGCAGCGCTGCCTAGGAACGCTTGGCGCATCAGAGACAACTCGCTCGTTGCCGACCGTGCCTTTTAAAATGAATTCTTTGACTTTGGAAATGATGATGAATCACGTTTTTTTTTTAATGACGCTTTGAGCAATGGAAATTGCATTTGTAGTGGCTGCAGGCAGACATGGAACTGACTAGCTTAAAAAAATAATAGGTCAGCCAATTCCTATCCCGTGGGGATTTTGAAACGTCCCTTCTTAGTACCTCTGATATTCAAGGTATATTTTTCCCATATTACAAGCTCCAGTGCGACTGGTTTAGGCTGTGCGTTGTCTGTCACGGTACGTTTTATACGTATACATTGATAGGGGTAAGCTAGGGCGGGGCGGCTTTGGGATGGTTATGCGACCACGTGCTAACTAATGTGGGATTTGTAACTATTCGTAAGTCGATTACCTAGTCGTTAGTGTTGTTTCTATATATTAAAGAAAATGGTACTGAATTGATAGACAAGGCCAATGAACGGCCGGCCGTCGGTGTTCCCTGAAGGCATAATTTTACCTTGTAAATGTAAACTTATCTACACATCAAGAGTGTCTAGGGATCAAAAGCGTATGAATTCTGATACGTGTTTGGTCCCCAGAGATTTTTGGGCTGTCTATCTATAGTTAATGAACTTTGAAGGCCATCGACATCTATTGATTGGTGTAGGTAATAATACCAATTTTAAATGTTAGTCGTTCAGAAATAATTATCTTAATGGCATTTTGTATAAAAGTTATCAGTTTGGCGTAAAGAATTTAGAGAATAATGCTTCAAATCTCGGAAAACATTTAGCGTCCAATTTCACTTTCACTTGACGGTTGACACAAAAGTGTTAATGTATTAGTTCTACTTTGGTCTCTGTGGGTTATTTAAGTATGCTTAGCAGGAATTCACAGAAAAGTAGATATGTATGCAAAACGCTTGAAATATATTTTCCTAGTATTATAAGGAAAATATAATAACTATCGGACCAAATGCCTTCTTAATTAAAATTATAATTAAAACTGTCCTGAAATGTTGTTACAGTGTAAGAATAAAGGCTACACACAGGTACCAATATGAATCGGACGTTCAAAAGGTGAATTTTAAATATTGTAGTTATTCCAGTCCACGCAATGCAAAAGTTGCCACATAAAGTCCGGTCCAAGGCCGAGTTGAGCACATCGATCGTTCGCAAATTAACGAAATAAAGGTCGCTCTAGACTTCCTTTTCAACCAGAATTACTTGACATTATTTAGAGTAATATGGGTGAAAACAAGCAATTGCCTCAGCCTGTAAAAGCAACACTTGTACTTTATCGTTCTCGTATTTTTAACCCCCGACGAAAAAGAGGGATGTTATAAGTTTGACCTGTGTATCTGTCTGTGGGTTCGTAGCTCCCAAACGGATTGACGGATTCGCTGGTAGCAATAAGAGCAACATTGCATATTCTTTCAGTATCTGGACTTGCAAATTCGATCGCAGTCCTCAGTTTCCTACAACTCTGAATTATGTAAAACAAAAACGAAACTATGTGAATAAACTAATTTGCTAAGTTCTAAAAAAACTTGAAATAGTTCCTTGGTTTAACAGTTTGTGTGATTATGTATTGTGGGGATGCGAGTGCATTGCGCCGTCATGAATAATGGATGCCTTACAAAACTGTAACAAGGTTTTGCAGAGCTGCTTGCAGAGTGCAACGTAATATTTTATGACTGCATCAGGCAATTGTCTACGTGTTTCACGATTTTGTTCTGCCAATAAAATAAATGTTGCTTTTAGTGGATAAGGTATTTCTTTTGTTATTTTTAGGGTTCCGTACATCAAAAGGAAAAAACGGAACCCTTATAGTATCACTTTGTTGTCCGTCTGACTGTCTGTCTGTCTGTCTGTCTGTCTGTCAAGACCTTTTTTCTCTGGAACGCGTGGAGGTAGGATGCTGAAATTAATATCAAATACTCAAACCTGCGGTCCCTTGAAGCTGTGAAAAAATCAAGCATCTAAGTCAACGCAATCAAAAGATACAGTCATTAAAAAAGTCGTTTCCATACAAATTGCCGTTTTTTGAAAACCTAAAGGGTACTTCCAGTTGTCCTAGAAACTTGAAATTTGGTATGAGGGTAGCTCTTATAGTACAACCACTCGGAAAAGTCTCAAAATCTTAAAATTTTATGTCTGTCTGTAGATTTCACAGACCAATATAAGTTGACCCCACACTGCGTACATTTTCCTTAGGAGCAGGGCTCTGCTAACACTGGACTTCTTAAAACACTGGGGAAAAGCGTTAAAATCTTTCCACAAAACCCTCGTGCGCGAGTCCGACTCGCACTTGGCCGGTTTTTTTTTTATATTTCTTGTGTTTGTTTTTGAGTTTCTCGCTCGAAATTTCATTTTTAACACAAGTTTTCTTAGTTAGCAAGTACTTTGCTTTTTTTTAAATATAACGGATTTTTATAAATAGTATAACAAATTTCAAGTCAATCCGACCACTGGAAGTGAGTTAAAATTCAGTTGCAAGTTTTGAAACAGACTACTTACATACGAACATTGCAAGGTAATTAATATACTTGTAGCTTCTAAAAACTAAGCAATAAGCATTCGTCATATTTTATCAAGGCCTTGAACAACATCAAATAAATAGTACCAAAGCTTATCTTGATAATCTTTTGTATACTTATTAACATTTGATTACGTTTCGACAGTGAAACATATTATTGGAATTTCCTTAATGTTTACATAGGTATTTGGATTACATGAGAGACGGATCAGAAAACTGATCGGAGGAGGACGGGAATTACAAACACGTTTGTTTATACACGCATAGCTTTGTTTATTTTATTATAAACAAATATACAACCTGAACGTGTAAGTATGACAAAAAAACTGTAACTACACACAGTACACAACATAATTTTATAATGTAAGGCAGAAATAGCCCTGATATCGATAGGTATCATACTGGCCATTTTTATGAAAATTCTTCCATCTTTAACTTTTGCTATTGTTAACTTTAAGATTTTGATTGTGGAGGTTTAAGTTGTTATTTATTGTTGTTTTAACTTGTATCTAATATAATGTGTAATAAACAAAATAACTAATATATGTGAAAAATGTTTCAAATAGGTAGGTATACTAAAAGAAGTTATATACAACACAAACTATTTAAATACATTTTACGCAATTACAAAATAGTTTTAAAATATCGGTATACATGCAAACGTCATTTTGCAAAGATCTACGAGTGCCAACTCGAAGCTAACAGGTAGTGATTGAGCTTTGCGCGTATGCGAGGCTTAACTATTGAGTGTTTCTGTTACAGTCGGCAGGACACTACCACGACGGCGACTGGAGCCCCAACGGCGGTTACCTGTACATCACGATCGTGTACAACTTCTCGGTGTCGCTGGCTCTGTACGGGCTGTTCCTGTTCCTGGGTGCCACGCGCGAGATGCTCAAGCCCTTTGACCCCGTGCTCAAGTTCTTCACCGTCAAGTCCGTCATCTTCCTCTCCTTCTGGCAAGGTAACTGTCGTCGTTTGAACAGGGATCAAAGCCACCCGCGTGTGCGCTGGTGCTAACTTATGAGAATTAACGATCCTAATAGGTGGATGTCACAGAACTATATCGGGGCAGAACGAAAGAGTGTATGCGCCTCGCTTGCTGAAAAAAGGGCTGAGAACCTCATACGCGTTCCAGCCCCCGACCGCTTTCCGCGAAATACATTGTTGAACAAGAATTGACTTTTCAAACACCGACAAAAAAGTTCGAGTACTAAATCGAGTTATTTCTACTACTACTAAATTACACTCGTATCTAACGTCAAAATACCTACGCGAAGTGTTACAAACTTACAAATCGATGAAGTCTTTCCTTCTATCCCGATATAATTATGTGGTGGGTGTCATACACATCTTTAGCTTAGCACATAATATATTATTATCTGGTGGAAAAGTCTAAATTGGTTTTGCTCACGGGCTGTATGAGCGCTAACTCGTCGCTGCGCTTGTGTGAAGTTTTGACTCGGCGGTGTGCGGGTCTCGCAACCTTGACCGTCGGTTCGTCAACATCATGCAGTGAGGCGACTGACCAGTGCATGGTCACCGTTCGGGAACTTTTGAGTCTACGGCCATCTGACTATACGAGGGCTGTTTGATAAGTACCCGTTTATGGAAGAAAAAAAACATTTTTTTTTATATATGCATTTATTTTTCTACGTAGTCACCTTTTAACTCTATACATTTGTTCAACCTATACTCAAGCTTCAATAAACCATCCAAAAAGTATGATTTTGGAAAGTCATTAAAATAGGCCTCTGTGGCGGCAATGACTTCGTCATTTGATCCAAGTCGCTTGCCACCGAGCCATTTCTTTAGGTTGGGAAACAAAAAGAAATCGCATGGGGCCAAATCTGGAGAATACGGGGGGTGAGACAATAGTTCGTAGCCTAACTGTGCTAATTTAGCCGTCACAACTCTGGACGAATGAGCTGGGGCGTTGTCGTGATGAAACAGTACTTTTTTCTTTTTTAAATGGGGTCGTTTGTCCTTCAACACGGCGTCAAATTCATCCAATAAATTGGCATAGTACTGCCCTATTACTGTTTTTCCCTTTTCTAAATAGTCAATATGTATAATACCCTGCGAATCCCAAAAAACGGTCGCCATGACCTTTCCAGCCGATGGGACGGTTTTTGCTTTCTTTGGAGCAGGTTCACCCGGTAAAATCCACTGCTTCGACTGCTCTTTCATTTCCGGGTGTAGTGGTGGACCCACGTTTCGTCCACGGTCACGAAACGACGCAGAAACTCCTTCGGGTTACGTTTGAACAAGGCCAAACACTGCTCCGTAGTAGTCAGTCGGTTCCGTTTTTGCTCCTCCGTGAGTAAACGCGGCACCCACCTCGCCGATACTTTCTTCATACCCAATTTTTCTTCTAATATGTGTTGTACCCTCTCGATTGAAACGTTTACAGCATCAACGATTTCTCGAAGTTTAATTCGGCGGTCGGCTAAAACGATATTTTCAATTTTCTTAACCATATCGTCTGTAGTCACCTCAACTGGCCGGCGTGGGCGATCCTCATCAAAGATGGTTGTTCTCCCCCGCTTAAACTCGTTATACCAATAGAAGGAGCACATTCATGGTAAACCGCTTGCATTCTTACTTTTATTTCATCACATGTTTTTCCTTCCAAAAATAAGAATCTAATTACAGACCGATACTGTTCTTTCTCCATTTTAACAATTTTAAGTTCACGCCTTCACTGAATCGTTGTCAAACGAGAAGAAAAACAAAAGAATGCCATTTTTTTTTAAATTTTCCCGCCTCCGAAAAATGGCTTAAAAAGGTGGTATACTTATTTGCGGCCAATGATATTAATATATTTAGAAAACGGGTACTTATCAAACAGCCCTCGTAGTACGCCTACCTTTAACTTTCGTTAAATATTGGGTACAACTACTTAAATTGATCAATAATCGTGCATTAGTAATTTGAATGGGTTAACTGTGCATTTTCGAATTGGGTTTATCATTGACTGTTTGTTGTGCTCTGTATCTCTCTGTAGCTTAAAACGGTCGGGCCGTTGAACTTAGTATCAACGTTCGATCTCTCGCGCAATGACCTTAGATCCCATTGTCATTGCGACATAACGATAATCATGTGTAGCCAATTAAAACTCCCATACAAACGTGGCATGCATGAAAAACAATAAACGAAGGTTCGATTCAATCGCAATTTGTTCATGGAAACCTTTTTGTGGAATTCAATAAGCATTGTATCTAGGTTTCTAACTGTTTTACGTGGTCCAGCCACTTTTACTTCCGACCCCGCCATCTTGGTTACTATTTTAGTAATGTCTAGCAACCTCTGGTACTAATGTACTTATGAAGCATATTTTGTAAGGAATTATGAAAGTTATAGAGATAAACTACAGTATTTATAATTAAGAAATTATAATTTTAAAATATAGCACAAAGACTTTATTTTAGCCTCTTGGAATCTGTCAAAAAATTAAAATATAAAAAAAATAAATCATGAAATGGATATTTTATGGAATCACAATCATAATCAAAATCGACATTGCAATTCAGGGTGTGATATAAGGGTGAGCTTTATCGCAGTAAAGATTACCGCGAGCCTGGCTGCCCTCTCACAAGACCGCGGTTTTGTTTTTATCCACGGGCGAGCTTTACCAGAGAGCCCTTTATTGGGTTAAAACTTTATTTTCTCACTTTTCTATTCCCAGGCGTCGCCCTAGCCATCCTTGAGAAAGCCGAAGTGATAATGCCGATAACGGACGCCAGCGGCCAGCCCACCACCGCCGGTACCGTGTCCGCGGGCTACCAGAACTTCCTCATCTGCATCGAGATGTTGGCGGCGGCCGTCGCGCTCCGCTACGCCTTCCCCGCCGCCGTGTACGCGCGCGCGCGCGACCCGCACCGCTCCGTCACTATGCAGTCCATCTCCAGCAGCCTCAAGGTCAGTTACGGCTTGCATGCTGGTACTTCGACAGGTGCCACACAGGGCGACGCTAGCAGCAAGATCAGTTAGGGGCACCTCGAGCTGCAACACTATGACAGCCTCCGCAGATTAGGCCCGTATTGAGCGCCACCGGTAATTAGGAGCCGCAGCACTTCCTATAGCGGCGGTTATTGTCACTGTGTAGTCGATCTCTAGCAGCCTCAAGGTAAGTTACGGCTGTAAGTTTTGGCTAGAATTCTGATGCTATGAGAGCTGCCACACATTGGACCCATATTGGGCGCCACCAGTAGCTAGGAGTCGCCGCACAGATATTCTAAGACCTACAGCGGTGGCGGTTGTCAATATGCAGTCGATCTCTAGCAGTCTCAAGGTTAGTTACAATAGGACGCATCAAACTTCAATACTAGGGTAGCTACCACACATTAGGCCCATATTGGGCGCCACCGGTAGCTAGGCGTCGCGTGATATTAGCCCACATTTGGTCTAAGAATGTAGGCAGCGGTGGCGGTTATTGCTATGTAGTCGATCTAGCAGTCTCAAGGTTAGCTACGGTGTGACACATCGAACTTCAATACTATGGCAACTGTCATATATTAGGCCCATAATGGGCGCCACCGATAGTTGGAAGCCGCCGCGTATTGGCTCATAGGTCTATAAGACATACAGCGGCGGCGGTTGTCACTATGCAGTCGATCTCTAGCAATCCCGCAGTTAGCTACGATGGGGCACATCGTACTTCAATACTATGACAGCTGCCACATATTGGGCGCCACCGGTAGTGAGGAGCAGCCGCGCAATGGCTCACAGGTCTATAAGACATATAGCATCAAGGTTAGTTACAGATTCAATCTTTAATGTTCTACACCTGTTTTGCATTGGAACATTGCTGGCTGTGGCTAAAGGCTGCCACTTGCTTGATACATATACCGGTAACAAGTATCATCGACTACTAGTTTTATTTTTAACCCGAACACCCGGTTGTGTCATTTCTGTTGAAATGCAACAACAATCGATAAAATTTAAAGTTTATTATCTGAAAGCATTGTTGAGAATACGACTAATGGTAAAACCCGTTTTGAACAAGTATCGATCTCGCTTATCACTAGAATTATATTACAAAGGTGAATTTAGTACCGTTTACTGATGATAGTATAATGACTATTAGACAATATATCACAACTACGAGTATGGTCGTCATCAAATATGTGTATATGGGCAGGTTAGCTGACGAAATTTGTCTTTATCTTAATTAGCGATATCACCGTTATACACGTGCAAAATGCGTAGTTTTATCTCGGAGTTCTAGAAGTTTACTACTTGTTCTTTTTTCTCAGCATATATTTTTATACGTTCCAGGAGACAATGAACCCCAAGGACATAATGACCGACGCGTTCCACAATTTCCACCCGCAGTACCAGCAATACACGCAGTACAGCTCCGGTGAGTGACCGCTTACTTCCCTAGAGCATGCCTTTAGCCTGGTTATTATTATTTGCTCATACCCTACCTGAATATTGTGGATACTGCAGCTACATTTTCGTTAGGCTAGCGTTTTAAGTTCAAGTTCGATATACTACTCACTTTAATTTTACATGACATGTTCCCCTTGCGTTATTAAATGCGGTAATAGTAGTTTATGCAACTGCTACATAATGAGTGTTTTAAAGCGTAATTATGTGGAGTTGCATACATTACTTTATCTACACACATATTATAAGTACTCTAAGATGGGTTCAGAAGCCGAAGGCATATATCATACCCATACCTGTCACGAAATTGACTGTTTTTTTTAATCATAGAAAAACACACCGAGCTGACGTTTCGTAAACTGTTTTTTTTTATTGTAAAAAAAATAAATATCGCATTATTATTTATACATGTCGGACTGAACTCGACTTATATACGTGAGTGATCTGTTTTATTTCACTATGATTGTAAATTACATTGGTTTTCAAATTTGAAACATTGAATTCGATATCGAAAAGTCATTACGATATCGAATTCGATGTCGTAATGACTATTACTTTACTGCTGGTGATGGTGGGTGGTGCTGGGGCTGCCGCTGTCGGCGAGAAGGCGACGGCGTACTGAAATGCTGGTCGTTTTCTACGGTTTCTGAACTCATTATAGAGGACTTATGATATGTGTGTAGATAAAATTGTTTTTATTTCCTACATCAAGTGATCGGCTACGATCATGTCATATCGCGGTGTATTTTTTTAATCTGTTTGCATTTATTAAATTAAATAAAGACTGGATCTGGATAATGGAACAATCATACAAAACCAGCATGCCATTATACATGAAATTCCTTCATTAGTTTGAGACTTATCTCAATCTCACACACTGACTTTAAATTCCAGGTTAAAACCCTTGTTATTTTTTTTTTTTATGATTTACTTTAGAAATCTCGTATATTATGATTTACAATATTTTCTTTCAGATGTCACTTCTCACCTGCCTTATGAGAAACTATAAGCTCTGCCATAGCTGTGCTGTGCATGAAGTGCATTGCTGTATTTGTGTTCGTTTCATACATTACATACATAATACGATTTAATACGCCCGAGCATGGAAAAGTCACTAACTTGGATAACAAATGCATCTGACAATCATTATGATATGAATATATCACTGAGGGCTTGATATTATTGCGTATAAAAATAAAGAATTATAATAAAAATAAAAGCAACATTGTTTTGAAAGTTCAGATTCGTAACTATTTGAGGCTTGTTTCGAACGGTATTTCGGTGCTCGGTCACTTGTGAAATTATGCTACCTATTTATAAGATGTTTTTAAAATTTAATTTTTGTAATATACGAGGTATTTGGCTAGTCCGAAATATAAATACACTAACATACAATGCGGCTACGTAATAAACTGCCTTAAATATAAACCTCTTATTTTTGATAACAACCAATAAATCTATAATTATATTGCTTGCGAAACGATTTAGGCTCACGAAACCGTTACGTTAAAGATACCTATACGCGGAGAGTCTTGCAGAAGGGATCGGACTAATCATTGCCATGTAAAATAGTTTTTGTACCTAATGCCTACTGTATCGAAGTGTTGTAAGCATTTTGTAGTTTAAATGTTTAATTTTCTGTGATTTTATTCATTTCTTTTGTATTTTTATTTTTGTTACTCAAGTAGTTTGCGGATAAAATCCAATAGAAGAAGCTAGGCTTGATTACGAAAAATTTCTACTTTTAACTTAATTTTTAGGTTCTGTTGTAGAATAATTTAGTGTCTGTGGCAGTTTTATTTTATTTTTGCATAAATACCGTGGTATTTACTGCATTTATGTTACACAGGGTCAAGAAACTACTGAACTCTTGCCTAAAATTTTAGTGCGGAGACCAAAGAACGGTATTTGAAATTATCCACCGTTTTTCCGACTCAAGAAAGCTGTGCATATGCTTTGTAATTATAGCGCCGTCTTGTGGACCAATAGAGCATAATATTGACTAAATAGTTGTTGCCTTCGGTTCCTATCAGAGGCAAACGCCGCCATTCATCGGCTTAAATAATTGACTATAACATAACGTGTAAATCAAAAAAATATACTTATGTTTTTCTATTTTAAGGTTATTGTTATTTTATGTTAGGTACGCGACTTTTCTTAAACTGTTCATAAATATCTCTATATTTCATAATAATTATGAACACTACACTACACAGTTTAAATTGAAAAAAAAAAAAAAAACGCAGATTAGATTTAAGTTTCAGTTTTTTTATATATATTCGATAACCGTTTCAATTATTGAACACATTGTACTAGGCCTCTCACTAATAAATAAAAATACATTTTGTCTCAAAAATGATAATATTTTTATTAACTCTAAACTTTATGAATATTAAACCTATCAGCGTTGGAAGGAAGCAAAGAAGGTAAGATTTCTTTATTTGTATGCCATGTCATGCTTCTTGACTCTTGATGTTTATTTGCCAGCATGCTGCATTCGATGTTTGTGTTGTCATTGTCTTCACATACATTTCATATTTATCTTTAAGAATACTGTCTTATAGAAAGCAATGAATCTGGCACACCTTTATCTTCAATAGAATAACACTTCACGATACAATTTATTTAGCTAAGAATGTAATTCATTCAATATTTGGTTCGTTCTTTGATCAAATCATTCTTTACGAGAACTGAATCAGTCGGTATTAAATAAAGTAAATGTGGTAACACTATTTCACAGATTGACATTTGGCTCTGTCTGTCATTCTACTGAAGTATTTATTCGACTAGAGCGACCCTGGACACACCTCACACACCTCATAGAAGACCAAAATACCATGTCGGCTTATTATGTAAACATCGCATCAAGTAATGTTACAACACAGTAACATTGCACAATTTTAAAGCACAGCTATCTACCATCAGATATGTTATTTTGAAAAGGACAAGTTTCTCTAGTTTCTCCGCGTATCTAGAATCATATTATTTTGGAGCATCCGGATTACTCGGATCTATGGATTTATCTAATGGCGACAAGTTTTGGTTAAAAGTACTGTGATATTCTTCTTGTATTTAATTTCATAAATTGAATCTCACGGTAGTTTCATATTGAAAATATGAAAGTCGTACCAACCTTTCTAAAAATCAGTTTAGTCATAACCGGCACAATTTTTTTGCTATATTTCAATTCAAAATGTTTTAGCACTATTGAATTAAAATTTTGATTGATGATTTTCTAAAATACGAGTACATTCACCGGCACGATAAATCGCACCCTACACTCCCTGATTATTGTAAAAACTGATTTAAGTATATTAATAAATGAATGCTTTTCAAATAAATAGTAAAAAAAATAGGGTGAGTCATTAATTGTACCGGTGAGTATATATCTTAATGGTAATGGGCTCAACATATAATCCGTAAACTACTTGCGTTTAGAGACACTTAGCTTGTGAAAATGTTGTTTCTGAAAGTGCTACAGTTTATATTAATGGTAAGTACAAAAATTTCAAAAATCGAAAGCTGTGTGTACCAAAGAGCCCTCTTTTCTGACCAAGCTAAGTGTCCTCTAACGAGTCTTTCAATTGTGTAATTAATTTGTACTCTACCTAGTGATGCGGGGTGGGGGCGCAGCAACAGGCTTGGACAAACGCGCCGACGAAGGAGCCACGTTAGCCCCCAGACCGCCGCCGCAACGCGTCGCCACCATCTCCCACGCAACCAACTACCACGAGAAAACCACGCTGCTCAGCTCCGATGACGAGTTTCAGTGAACTGGTAGTACCAACCCACCACTTCTATCCCTGATCTATGCATTCTGGTTTTCAAATCGACGGATCAATCGCTGGAACTGGTAAGCTAGAACTGTTATATTTGAGTGTACGTTGCAGTTTCAGTCCCGCCTCGTTAATAAGTCCAATGCCAATGACCAATCAAACGGGAATATAAATGTTATAGAACAATCAGGCTTTTGGAGCGTGTTTTTTAAATGATCTGCAGATTAATATTGTATTGTCGAAATGAGTGGTCAAAAGATACTGGATATATTCATCTCCAGGCTAGTTCATATCCATCCATTTAGCCGGTTCGCAGACTTTCCGGAGGTTCTAGGTTTCTAGTTCCAAATGCTTTCAAAATTAAGAATGAAGAATATTTCCATTTTAACTCAAGTTAGTCAAAGCTGTTCTAATGTCACGAGGCCTTTAATTCAACTGTTCATTAGACCAAAAATTAAATTAGATACTCAATTCGTAAGAACCAGAATGTTACATTCCCAATCTGATTAAATTGTGTATCTGAGTTCGCAAGATCTCTTACTAAAAGCCTTGATTTTGATTTCGATGTCAATATTACGATTTAAAGTAAAGTAAATTATAATACGAATTAACTCATCTGCCGTTAATATTAAAATTTTTACCTTAGCACTGATCACTATGGTTAACACTTGTACTCCGTGTAAGTGAATTTTAAATGTCTCTGATGCCATTTCACGTAAGTGCCGTTGTTTTTATCAGGACTAAAGCATTAAAGGTTTTCTGGTGGACAAAATATCGCCAAATAGTATTATACCCGTTTTCACCAACGACTCCTAAAATTTAAGGGATCCCTTAGCTCTTTTAGGTGACACCTAAGATCAATTTCCGTTTCACCAACGCTTAAGTAACACCTAACTGCTAAGGGGGCTCCCTAAGTTTAAGGGCTCGAATATTGACCCCCTAGCGCTAAGTGACAGTTCGCGCAGTCGCAGGTGCGTTTTAATTTTATATAGGTTATTGTGCATTTGTTATGCAATAATTAACTTGATTGATAAGATTTATATAAAATGGAAGGCTATTTAAATGATTTTGTAGAGTTTGGAAGCTGTTGAATAATTGGATTTAATATTCACATCAAACTTATTTAGATCAGACTGAAAATCAGATGATTTATATCAAAGTATGATAGGTACTAAAGATTTGTCATAAGATATACCTACTCGTAGAATGTCGAAAGAAAGCGTGCTTTTCATACTTTCGTTCCGTTCTGTATAAAGGAAGACCTCATCGCAGCCGGACGAATGCCTAATACTTATTCATCATCAGTCTATTAATGACCCTCAGAATACAAAACAAACCAGAAGCCGCGTTCAATCATAACAGAACGCCGCGCACTGTGTCAATTTATTATTGATTTCGCTATCCGTTTACACTTAAAACATAATCCTATTTTGTGTTTTTTATATACCCAACGGCATTTCTGCATGTAGGAAACACGAGAATCGATTAATTAACATGCGCGCTCGCGGGTTCTGGTCAGTTCTGTATTATACGGGTTTCAAAGAAATCGAATAACACAATACTTTGAAAATATGTACAGTTCATGAATAAATTAATCAGATAACTAATCATTTCAGTTTCAGTCAATGAATGCTCGCTAATAAACTACAATCATCACACCGAAAGTTCGAAAATAATTAGATGGTTAAAAACTGTCACTGTAAGTTCTTATTTTTCTGGATGGCAAAGATAATGCCATACAGCCTAGTTAACATTTAAAAATAAGAAATAAGGCGTCAATTTAGTATTAACAATATATTTGTCTAGTTTTTCTATGTTTTTAAAATGTTGTTTTAATTTTTTATAGACGATTTTTGAAGTTATTTCTCTTAAAAAAAATTATCGATACAAAACCGGTTTTAGAAATCACTATACCTGAAACAAACCGTCACTTAGTTAGGTGACCCCTATTAAGGTGTTACCTAGGATGGTGAAAATGAAATTAGGTTAGGGAGAGATATAAGGGGCCACTTAGGATAGGGGTCCCCTGACTAGGTGATGACTTAGGTGTCGTTGGTGAAAACGGGCATTAGTGTCGAGAAGTCCGTTTGATATTTCCATCATGTTAGGGATTGGCTAATTAAATTATAAGCCAATCACAAAGATGGCAAAAATGTCAACTCATTTTGTCTCCCATAAAACCTTAATTCACTAAGTGAACGAAATCATGTCATGCTCATAGTTAGTTAATAGTTCTGCCTTAGATCGCCTGTAAATCAATGTATGTCTGCTTCTAAATTATTTCTTTGACATGTCAACTATTTGTCCCAAACATTTGGTCAAACATTTGCACCAGACTAGTGTCTTTTTCTTGTAAAAAGAGCTGGAATCCAATATAAATGTTTAACATTTGCCTTTTGCTGTGTTGATATATAACGCGTAAACGACGATACCACGACGACCATGGCTCGACTAAAGTAAATTAATGCGTATAGTGTAAGTAGGTATTCTAAAACGATAAACCGTACCCATTTTACTTTAATATACTTGTATATGAAAGGTCAGTGCAGTGACATTACCAAATGTACAGAAAATAGATATCCATGTAGATTATGACAGCAACTATGATGGGACTTAACATTAGTTAGAGGAACTCCAAGACCTGAGAAATTTTAAACGGCGCCACCGTCGACCTATTCGTTACTAAAATGTCTTTTTATCCTTATTTTAACAGTATGAATGTGGCTATCAGGTCAACTAATGCAAACAACACAAAAATGTCAAGAATGTTTTATTACCTAATGGTTGATCTCATTTGACACATGGCATTTTCTATTGTTCCATAATTCAAGAACTGAAAGGACCACTTTTGCTATAATGTTATAGAAAGTTGTGTATGAAAGTATTATTGCATGTTCAGTTTCCGTGGCGTATTTTTGAAAAAAATAATTGCAGACGTTAGAAATATGTATGCTTCTTACGAACTGTGTTTACAAATTGCTCTATCTCAGAGCGTTTCGACCGTCGTTTAAAAGCATTCCTTTGTATTTGACGATATGAGTAGTCACACTTTCTAGCTAGCCAGCTAGAAATTCAGCCATGTTTTGAACCTATCAGTGGCAGAAACGAAGTGCGGACCAACATTCTGCTTTTAAAAGGTTATAAGATATTCCTACGAAGCTCAAAGCTTGTAGACTACGCTTAAGGTTTAAGTCCGCGTTGACGTTATGCCAACTTGGCGTGTGGATGACAACTATTTTATGCATTGTTGGCGTTGAAAGGGTTAATACTTGTAATAACGCTTCAATATTACACGTGGCTGTGACGGCGGTTGAAACGCTCGACATTACCTCATAAGCTGCGCCTGCTTCGCCGTCCAGTTCAGAAATTCTACTGGTGTTTAGTGACGAGCAAAGTTAATTAGCTTTAGGTAGAATTCTTTGACAGTAGTGCTCGACTTACTTCACCATCGTCACCAAGTTCCTAAGTGTCCAAATCTTGCCTAAAACCAAAGAAGCGATCGTGTAAGTATGTAGATAAAATAACTTTGTATTGTAACGATTTTTCGGCTTATTCTAAATTGGTCTCCGGTTTTTTGCTCCTAGTCAAAAACTTTAAGTTATTATACACTGGGAGCAAGAAAATTGATGCAAAGAGGAATAAACTTATTTTCTTTACGGGCATTTCAAAGTTGCTTACAAATTTTGAGATTTGCTTTCCAGGACAATAAAATCTTTAATCAGAAACGTGTTTTTAAATAGGTACAGATATATGCATTTCTAATATTCTCTATGTTGGTGTAAAAGTATCCGTGTAGAAGATAGTGTAAAGTTAGAAAGCTCCATGTTAAGGGGAACCTAACCTTAATTAATAATGATAATTTCGTAATCGGGTACTGTTACTGGCACAAGAGAACTTTGAGAGCAAAATAATATTTTTTCCCGCTTGCTTTATAATCTATCGCGCACACGAGGAATTAAATCAGGGCATAGCCGTGATGCTACACACTTGTGTCAGTTACAGTATCTTTTGTAGATCTTTCATTTGAGTACTCACGGCTCCGAAAATTGTTAAGTCACAATGAAGCACCATACTATCATTACTAGTCATACTGCAGACAAATGACCACGTAGACTCAACAATTCGTTTGTGATGGTAATCCCGCAATCGTATTAATTTGTATTTAAGCAAACAATTTAACAAATGATGATTATTTACTACGTACTTGCGAATAGTTTAGTTTATACTGACCTTTACCTACTAACATTCCGGTATGACGAAATATAAATGCATACCTACACTTAATTTAAAGTTTATTAAATTACTTACTTAATAGTTTAGTTGTCTATGTGTATGTGTTTATCTTACCTTAGATAACAATTTGTACTTCTGTATGTCATAATTTTATTAATGCGTACGCCTAATGTATATTATTAAATTTGTATTCTAGCTTAATGAAAATCATGCCACACTGATTCTTGATAATTTCTCACTTTGCCAAAAGTCATTTCTGATCTTCGTCATGCTAATCACCTGTTTGCTACAGCTGGGCACCACCTGTAAATACCATCCGCTTCCATTTGATTTTCATCGAATTTCCATCGCTTTCACTTGTCATTTAATTGTAAAGTGTAAGTTAAGATAAGAGCGATGGTTCACTGCGGCGCTAATGTCGGCCTACATACAACAATAGTGCAAAATTACCTAGAACGTGGCCAAATGTGGAACTGACACCGTCGTCTTTGTAAATGTGTAAAAAAAAACAATTGACAGTTTATTATTTTAGTTATCACTAGGTACCATAAAATATGAGTACCTACCTACCATCCATAGTCCATAGGCCCCGCTTCAAATGTTACATTTTATAACGAGTCTGAGTCGACACATTCATTAAGCAGTGATTTTTCAACAACGAGCACCGCAGTGTATCCCGCCCTTATTTGTGCTTATTTCTATTTAATTTTGTTATATTTGTTTTTAGATTTTTATAAAAAAGTACTAGTTATGTAATGCTTATTTTTTTGTAATTTATGGTTGTCAATTTTAAAATTAAGGATGACGACGTGGTTACCCTGATTTTTGTGAATATTTTATACCACCTTGGGACATTTTCTTCGGCATTTCAACAGCTATTGAAGGCTGTGGCGTGATTATTGGAGAATTGAAGAGTGATTGGATGTATACACATCGGTGATCTTGTAGCATTTAGATAGGTAGCACCTGACAGTACGAACAGACTTTTACGCTTTTGGTAAGAGCAAACTTATAGATAACTAGTAGCATCGCAAATCCTTTAGTAACGATTAAGTGCTACGACGTAAATGCTACGAAATCACCGCTGTGTCCAGGCGCGAGCACGAATATTCGAATTCTGCGTAACGTAATCTAGTACCTAGTAACGTTATCGAAAAATTTTGCATGACGTTTGAAACAGCGCTCGCCCATGAGCGTATTTGGTACTAAAATTTAATATGAACATTCTCAATGGCGATACGATAACAGGGCGAAATTCACGAAGACGCTTATAAACGTTGCCCGCACGGAGTGCATCAACTGCATAGGTACTGTTCTCGTATTGTTTTATCTTTCTTCGATAATAAACAGAAATCGCTATCGCCAGTGTCAATTCTGTCAAAAAACATTCGATATTGACAAATTGTTGTAAAGCCGGAGACAACGATGTCTGTAGTGTTATTCTCTATTGCGGCCTCGCTCGTAGCATTTCGAGCTCTAGCTGTCTCTTTTCGGTACTAAATAAAACAGATTTCACACACATTTCAGTTTCATTTCTGAAACAACATAGAACGATAACCCACGCCACAGTAAGTAAATTAAGAGCTAAAAACTAAAAAACAATTACTTTGCTCACCCGCGACCACTAATGACAAATAGTTATATCTGTGCGGCAAATGTATGTTTCCATGCAACACCTCCGCCTCCACTGCTACACGAATCAACACATGCCACACAGACCCAACTATCACCACCACCACTATACTAAACGCTGACGCATTTCGGCACTCTCCACGAGGCCATTTACGAAGCACAACAACAACCGCTCAACATGCCACCACTTCCACTACTGACATATGTAAACCATGTACTCAACTTAGTTAATGACAATACCAACGTACCCACTAATATTTTATAAATTCCAAACTACCCTTTTATGTAAGTCCTAAACTACCCTTTTTTAAAAAATTAATTCCAAACTACCCTTTTTATTTTTATTTTTAATTTACGCCAGGTACCCCGTTATTTTTAACCGAGTATAGTAGTTTAGTATAGTGGTGGTGGTGATAGTTGGGTCTGTGTGGCATGTGTTGATTCGTGTAGCAGTGGAGGCGGAGGTTTTGCATGGAAACATACATTTGCCGCACAGATATAACTATTTGTCATTAGTGGTCGCGGGTGAGCAAAGTAATTGTTCTTTAGTTCATAAATATGGACCTCCGCAAAGTAGCGCCTGATTCAATAAATTAAGAGCTGTTGAAACGCTGAGAAATGGCGCCCACATAAAATGATTGAATTTAGGAATGGAGGCGATAAAATAGGCCAATGTAATCTAGACGTAAGAGATTGCTTCCTTCATTCCGGATTAAAAATTGAAATTATTTTTGTAACTGAAATAGTAAAATTGAAGGTGCAAACGACACAGCTCTCAAAGTTTTGTCAATCATTGTTGAATGAGATTTTAACAGATAATGTTAGATATATGAATTGAAATGTTTTAGCTCCAAGTTTTAACATAAGTAAATATCTACATAACAATATTGATATATTAACTGCTGTGTTTTATTTATGGAAGATTTGTTTATACCTTCGTCTAATATCGGAGTTCAAAGAGGTGAGATGCTCGAGCCATCTGTAAAAGATCTGTTAGGTAAATTATTTCCCAAAAATAGTTTTTAGATAAATTGTATCACGGTACCTACACTAAAAAAATCGTGCTTAAAGAAAATTCCGGCCGAGTTTATGAAAAAAAATTCTGATTGACCATCGAACTGGGGCATTTTCGGGAAAAAGTAAAATGAAAACAATCACAAATCATGTTTTTTTATTAAAAATATACTGTTACAACCACCATGTCTGTTGTACCGTGCCATGGCGTTACATTACATTATTGCTTCCAATTTCAAAATTATTCAAACATTAACAAATAAGTAATTACAATTTAAGTGCGCTTGGTAACACAGGTATATAAAAATATTTTTCAAAACTAGGACATCCAACAGTGTATTTCGATAAATATTATTCAACTCTCATATAAAGTATTCGTTAGTATTGGGTGTAAATATGAACGAAACATAGTGGCGTAGCGAGGGGGGCATCGGGGTGGTCCGCTCATGTACATGTTATCTGCCGATACGCTTATGCCTGAATATCACGGAATTTAGGATAGAATCAGTGCTCGACGAATATTTTCATTGATCTACTCGTATAATTGTTAGTTTGAAGGTGACATTATGTAGATATCCGCCCTAGTGCCACCGTCACGGTCTAGCTACGCCACTCATGATACGTGATCTATTTCGTTTAAATGGCTTTCGTGTATTGAATACAATTTTTTCAATGCTCTATTTATGTATACTTAATTATCTCAACTTCTGACAAAATAGTGTTTTTAAATGTTTCATAAAATATTGTCAGTTACAATGGAGTGCAAGGGCACCCCGCAAAGGATTTTACGTACATTTTTAACCGACTTCAAAAAAGGAGGAGGTTCTCAATTCGTCGGAATATTTTCTATTTAAAATAGCCATGTCAACTGTCAAGGTAAAGGCGATTGAAAAATATATTATCTACATACGTAAGATTAGGAGAGGTGCTGCAAACTTATGAAAAGCGCCAGGACTACCTCATCATCAAATATTGTCAGCTTGACATTGAAAGTCGGAGGTTTCACTGAATTTCTTTGATGATCCGTGTGTCGTATAAAAGTTCGGGAATGTCTCAAACTAGGAATGTCTCTCAAAAATAACTTACGTAGATACTAAACATTTTATGCATAATCGTTGATAAGAAAATATAATAAGTATTTTACTTAGGTAAGTCAGTAAATCTTAGCATTATCTTTGTTCTACTATTTCTGAGTAGAAGAGATACTGGTAGCTCTACCTAATATCAAGGAAATCATACAGTGTGAGGTAGTTCTGGCGTTCAAGTGATTAGAAACAAAGTTATACTTAACTAAGTTTTTGATCTTAAATTAAGATTTAGGGTTAAGTTAGGTACAAGACAGGTACAATATCGAGTAACAAAGCTACAGTGGCAGCACTTCTTAACATTAGTTAAATAAAAATTAAAATCTAATCACCTAAATGCCACCGCGCTAAAGGCATCTAAATCACAATCCCTAACATGGCTAAGCCCTAGCGAAAGAGAAAAGAGATATGCAAAAGTTCACAACTTAGTTTTCGTCTTCCACTCATCGCTGCGCTGTAGGTACCATCCCAGTTTACATCGATCGGTTTTCCTCCAGAATTTTTATACCTAAAACTTTTTTTTAATTGTCTGGCTCTACCAGTTCAGCAGTGAGAGGAAAGTATTAAATTTGTATGTCACTCGCAGCCCTCCAGTTAAACCTAAAACCACTTCCTTCGAATTATCAAGACTTAATTATTAAAAAGCTGTTTCAGCAACCGTCAGCAAATCAATAGACACCGCAAGTTTTAGGTACATGTTCGCCTCAAAAACCATTTAAATCATCGAATTTTACTGTAGACTTTTTCACTTTTAAAGGTTTAAAGTGTTGGATAACCAGTGGGGTTCACTTCTTTTATTTTATTGAATATGTGAGCTAGTTTTTATGGAAACTATACGAGAATCTCAATTATAAGTTAGAGGTGAGGCACGGTGTTTTAAAATTTGCGACTTTTCGCAGACGATGACTCAAGACAATTTCACCCATTCTAGCTTCCTGCATACAACCATAAAGCGAGACCTATTATTTCACTTCCTATGCGTCCCTTGCATCTGTAAGCTCGCGGGGCGTGGCATAGTGACACGAATGCACGTTAGTTACACTAGAAGTCGAAGAAAATACTTATAGCTAAGTACAATGTGCGAGTAAGCGTACAAATAGCTAAATTATATCTACGTAAAAGTGTGCAGAGGGAACGGACTGGATTCACAACTTGAGCAATGACGAAATTTTATGTACGTGGTAGAATGATTTTCATGACCATGACGTAGGTAGGTATAGGGTAGAAATTATAATTAGGTAGTTGAAAGGATGAAAAACAAATAAGTACAACAAACAGTCATGCTCAGATTCAACAGTAAAAATATGAGGACAAAATGAATTCTTACAACTTTTTTTTCTCACTAAGTCTCATCTAAGAAGTAATTGATACAAGTTAAGTTTGTTTTGGTGTAAAAACGTGTGTACCTAGTACCTAGATGAGTTTGTTATTTCTCAATTTATAGGTACATATTACAACGGAACAAAATAGTCCCAAATGGTAGAGTTACCACATCACTCGTTTCTATAGTAGGTACTTTAGGTATTTATTGAGAAATTACTGAATGTGAAAACAAACAAGTAGTACGAGTAAGTACTTAAGTACATGAAGCTTTAAAAGCGCATGATGAATTTGAATGACACGCTATCTAAGTACAATTTACAACTTTTATAAATAAGTATAAACTAGTGCTAGATATCGTTTCAATTTTAGAATAAGTTACTCGTATCCGTTAATCTGTACCAGCCAGCATAATCCTTAACCATTTATTTTAACCATAAATATTAATATATTATTTTGTTTGCTCGATCACATCACGCGCTAAATAATCAACGGAGGTATAGTCAGCAGCAGAAGTAGCTAAGCAACCGAAGCAGTCACAATGATCTGCATAAGCTCTTTATGTATCCATAACAATAGAGCCGTGCTTAGATTATTGTGAACGCGTCGGTTGCTTAGCAACTTTTGCTGCTGACTGTACTTCATCGGGTCCAGTTGATAAGATTTCAAATCTAAGACGATGTGAGAGAAATACTTGATGTTAAAATACATATACGTTGAACGTTCATCTTGTACTTATTCATCCGTAAAAGATTATCTTTAAGACATTTCTTGGTAGTCCGCGCGTTAGTTAGGTACGTAGGTGTACCTTATTTATTACTAGGTAGGTATTATCAAAATTAAAATTAAATGCAAGAACCACATTCCTGTCTAAAGCTTTGGCAAAGCCGTGCTTCAAGCTTAAGAAAGACAGATATTTCCCTTTCTCTCTACAATTCTAAGTAGGTACTTGCCTTGACTCTTCGACCATATCCGAATTTAACACACTTACATACCTAACCAACGATGGCTGGCGAAACCTTAACCATATTTATAATTACATTTCCAAGTTTTTATGCATTTACTTACCACTTCAAGTCGTGAATAAGTACAACTTATAAAATCTTAATTACCACCAGAAATTCTAAGTAAGTAATTAAGTAGGTACGCTACTTAAATTGAATTGAAATGTGCGTTTGTGCTACGATTGGTAATCGAGGTTCAAAGGACCTACTAAAATTTAAAACTGAGTTTTGGGCACACCAGTTTCACATTGTCCATACCATATCATAGTTAAGTCGGGAACACGTCTCAACAACTAATCGACTCGGCCTTGTAATGCCACCCATTCTTTTATAATTAACTATCACAGCGGCGCTCAAGCCACCACAAGAATCCGTTAAGCGCTTACCGGATTCTTTGTGTACAAAAAAGTCGTGAATAATACCATGACATCAATGTGTATTCAGTCAGGTTACTATTGAGAGCTACTACAGAAGAATATATTACAGTAAAATCATACGCACTAAGCTTACCATTACAACCCTTTTTCATTCCAAAATATCGACTTGTAGCATTTACATAGCAGCATGCAAGAGTTATACAACAAGTATGAATTAGCATAGTTTCGTTGACAAGCGGTAATCACAATACTTGATGATTGACGTGGCTCTAAGGCAAAAAAGTCCGCTAGCACGCCCCCTGTCCCCCATGGATACAAGTGACAAGCCTCACGCAACTTCAATATTAATGTAATTGATTTAATTTGATTACTTTCCCACACTAATTTCCGAAACGGTTCAGTAAGATCAGTAAGGAAAGTCGCGGCTTCTTTTCTGAAAATCTCTCGATTTGTGTAAGTGAGTAACAGCTTAATCTTCCTATAAAAAAAGGCATACTAGGTGCCTACCTACTTATGTTCGTTGTGGATGCCTCAGAAACGTCCATAGTGTGGAAACAGTCTTACCATTCTTTTACTTTCTTACTGTACCATTTCAGACAGCGAACGTGCTAAGTCGCATAATAGTTTTTCACGAAGCTATCGCGTCTTGTCGGGGCTCGAGGATCGTGTTCAGAACGGGCGACCGCGACCGTTTGCCGCGCGAGCGGGCATTGGGCAGAGGACTGGCGGCGGGCCGCGTGCTACGAACACCGCTGCAGGGCACGCGATCTGAACAAAGGAAAAAGTTCATAGTCGATTAAAAAAGAAAATGTAAGTCGTATATTTTTAGAGCAACGATCGTGACCTACTTTTTTAAATGGGTGCATAAAATTATCTGCAGTCTACCTGTATATAATATCACAATTTGATTTTAAATTGCCACAGGTATTAATAAAAAAACCGCCATAAATACAAAAACCATACAAATCGAAACAATGGACAACTGTAATCCCGGTCTAAGCAGCGGCCTGGACTATCGCATAGCAACTCGAATAGTTGCAGTCAGCAAAATAATATATCCCGTCTTATTTCCCTTGGCCTAAAAGGATACGGCGTATAAAACGAGATAATTCGCCGTAGCCTTCCCAGACAATGAGTTTAGCGTGTCAAGTCTGTGCTATGCTCTGAATGCTGATGGGAATGCTAGTTTTACACACCGCAATGATTACCGTTGAGATAAATTATGTGATTTGCAACAATATCATCTACAGTGAAATGATATCTCTGCAGGCCGAGCACGAAGTTTACAAATCGTGCGTAACGTTACGTTATCGTATCGAAATCGAGAAACCTCAGACTGAATGTTAGTTCCAAATACCTACGCTCACGGGTGGGCGCTGTTCCAAACGTCATACAATTTTCTCGATAGCGTTTATATCCCAAGCCCCCTCATTTTGAGAGGAGCCCTGTGCCCAGCAGCGAGACGTTAAAAATGCTGGTGATGAACACATACTTATACCTGCCGCATGAGTGAGTAAAAGAGTGCATGTCGCGGTCTTCGTACGCATTGAATACCTAATAATATCTACAGGATGTACAGTCAGCAGCAAAAGTAACTAAGCAACCGACGCGTTCACAACGATCTAACCACGGCACTATTCCTATAGACATAAGAGCTTGTGCAGATCATTGTGACCGCTTCGGCTGCTTAGCTACTTCTGCTGCTGACTGTATGATGCACTCTGTCTATTTCGTCCACTATATATAGGCTAGATGTTAAGTTTGAACATGAAACAAAAGAACGTGAAATGGAGTAACCTTGTGATGGAGCGGTGGTGAAGGTGCTACAGCATCACATGGACCCTGGGTCCCAGTTCACAGTGGGGATAACCCACGCGCAAGCCTTTCTGTGCCACATGAAATAATAAAATTAAAACAAAACAACTGACAATGACACGTGCTGCAAGAACCCATTTCAAGAAGCTTCAAATTATATTGTTAATAACATAAACTAATCAACCTAGGAAAGTTGGAAGACCCCCGACATTTTAAGTTAAAGCTAGCTTTAGTTATGAAACATCTCGATTTAAAAAAGCCGCTTCCAAATCGGTCTATCCGTTTGGGAGCTATGATGCCACAGACACATACCTATGGGTATGTGTCCCATACACCGATACACAGGTCAAACTTATATTATTATGACGCCCCTATTTTTGCGTCAGAGATTAAAAACATAATTCTTAGAGACAGCAGAAAGTTATGATTAATTAATCGATTAATTATGTTTAAACAATTTTGCTAGTGGTTGATCTTTACTTCTCAGTCTTCAACTTGTAGCTTAATGAAATGGGTCCAAGATAAGTATAAGATGTACGGTCAAGTGCAAAAATATGTATCGAATTGATCCACGCGCAACAACAATACCACAACCTTAATTCGCCGACATATTTTTGAGTAAGTTGTATTGCACCCATATTTTTTCACGTGACTGTACTTACTACGTATGAGCCAGTTACTAAATTTACGAATTTCGTAGGAATGGACATTTTGTTTTATGTTAACCCAATAAAAACCGTACGTTTATTACCACTTTATCTTTTCTAGGCTCGCATTCAAACGTGAGAAAATAATAAATGTGTATTCATAGCAACAATAACTTTTTATTATTTTGAGCACGCTGGTTATTGGACGTTCCTTTTAATCCCTCCTTAATAGCAAATAAATGTTGCCGGTAAAATATTAGCCCAGACCATTAAGTGGATGGTAAATACGTGCTTGGGCGAATTTACTGCTAACCTCGCAAGGGTTGCTGGCACTGTCATGGGGATAACTAAAAAACAGTTTTTATCAAACGCAACGAGCCTTAAATATGTTATAGCTAATGTGGTGCAGCGGGTCATAGAATGAATTAATTTAAAACGTACCTAGGTCAAAGGAAGTTGTCTATATAAAAATGACTACTTATGCCAGGAGGGTCTTTTTCGAGGCTTGGCAGGCCGCAAGTTGGGTATGGATGATGTTGATGAATCGCCTTGACTAACATGCCCCGCATAAAGCAAGCTTGACAACGCGTTTCTGGGCTAGAGCAATCATATTAGGCCGTTGAACATCAATCAGAACTTATGAAGTTTCGTGTGGCGATCCCGATTCGTAAATTGTGGGCTTGCCTGGAGCGGAGGCAGTAAGTAGAGACAATCATACTACAACACAAAGCAGACAGACGGGAGGCGCCTTTGGCTTTGTCTATGAATTACAATTTTTCTGCCAATTTTCCAAGAGGACGAGGTACACAAGTACAGCACATATCAAAATTTGTCACTTTCACAAGCTCATACTAAAACAAAACTGTCACACAAATGCCAAAAACGCGCACACAATTGCATTTTGCACAGACATAACGTCAAATTTTTGACAGAGGGGAAATCGCGCGTTAGCATCTCCATTTATTTGATCCTCTAAGCTACACCACCATTGTGAGCACCCTGTTTCACCATCTTTACAATGGTCAGTTATATATGACAAATCGAACTACATTTCTTCGACAATATTGAAGCGCGCTAAAACAAAAGGTCTTCAATCCAGCAGTTGACACCGAACTGTCATTGAAAACTGACAATTGTAAAGTTGGTGAAATAGGGGCATGGATGATAACAGTCGCCAGTCTCCTCTGGTTCCCTACCTGTGCTGGGGCGCCCTGTGCGGCGAGCCCGGCGGCGAGCTGGCGGGCGACAGCGCGGGCGTGGCCGGCGCGGAGGCGGCGCGCCGGCGGAAGTACTCGGTGCCGCCCACGGCCATGGCGGTGCCGCCGCCGACCGGGTCCGTCACCCGCGTGATGCTTATCCCGGAGGCGGAGCGCGTCGGACGCGCCGTGGCTGCCAAATAAAAACAACCAACCTTAACCAACTAACAAAAGTTGAAAACCCTTGACCTTTCAATTTAAAGGTTCAATATTTCAAAAACGGCTAATCGATTTTCATGAAACTCCGCTAAGAACCATCTCCGTTAAACTAGCTTCCTATTAAAAAAGCCGCATCCCAATTGGTCCATCAGTTTGGGAACTATGCTGCCACAGAAAGATACACAGATACACACACACACGGTCAAACTTATAGCACCCCTCTTTTTGTGTCCGGGGTTAAAAACAAAACAATTGAGAGATGCATAAGTACAACGTATATATCCTAAAAGAGATTGGCTGGCGGTGGGTCATCTGGCGTGCATACATTAACTAGGTAAGTACATTGTGAAAGCACTCAATTCCATAATAACAGTTTTCACAAAAATCAGGGAATATTAGCGGGTGGGCGATTAATTGCGCCAGTGTGTGTATCTGGGCATTTTCAGAAAACTGTGTACCCTTTTTTTTAATAACCTAACAAATTTTGGATTATTTCTGCTCAGAATCACGAGGACTATCTATTTAAATAATAAAAAAAAGTGTCCCTAATTTTTTGTCAGTTTTGTGACGCGTTTTTACATACATTATATATGGACCGTCACAAAACTGACTAATAAATTTTCTATGGAATAATTTAGGACATTTTTGCAAAAAAAGGGTACACAGTTTTTTGAAAATGCCCACCTACTCTTAACATAAGCGTTCGCAGTCAGCATGTTCGCTTGCCATATGGGTACGTACTTATAATACTTACTTCTTCGAATACGACAAAACTTAAAACTTTGATATGAAGTTTGAATCTAGCGTCAAAGAACTTACTTTTTTTGAGGACTGTTGGCAGACCGTTGTTTCGTCTTCATTTATATACATATAACAAACAGATCCAAGGTCCAAATAAAACTTGACTTCAGGTAACAAGTTTATACGAGTACTAATTAGTTTTAAAGAGTAGAAAAAACGTATTCATAAGTTTTCCTTCAATGCGAATACTCGATGTTTACTTGTGGTGGCCCTGGCACCTGAGAAGGCTTCGAATATCGGAATTTATTGCCTAAAATTAAGCACAATTTCTGGTCTAATCCGTGTGATTACTATTTATGGAGATTTTGTTTTATTTGTTAACATTTATGGCAAAAATCAATACGGATTATATCCGTAACACAGATTCGTTGATACGCAAAAACTGAAAATCTGCGTAATCGTCGAAAGCATATGAAAGTCTGAGGCAAATACATATTAACGAGGCACCGAGTGCCAATACACTCAATCAGTGTGTCAGAGTGATCTTGCTAAACGATATTGTTAGTACGTATAATGTATACAGCCTATCGAATTAAATGCGGCAATCGATATAGCGTTTCGTAAGTAGCACAGTTACACAGGGATAAAACAACTTACGTGCTAGTAGGTACCTATCTACTAGACCTTGCTCCGAGACGCATGTGGAGTTGGCGGACCGAGAAAAAAGATAATCGATTTAATCTCGTTGGTTTCTAGCGTAGAATGTAGAATATAACCCTATTCTGTTTGTGTTTTAGCATAGACTACTATTAGCCATTCATTTTAAGCAAGTAAAAAAGTAAAACCGCGTAAAACTAAAACCTTACAAAAAAAACGTAAAATAATCCTCTAAAATAATGGCAAATAAATAAAATAAAATAAAATACGTTTATTTCGGAAAACAGAAACGAAAGCCTAAAGTTTTATGGCCTAGCACTAAGCAGCAGAAATATGAAGTCGGTGCGGTGCGAGCGGAATATTCTTTGAATAAAGCATTCTGAATTTGAATGAACAATCGACATTCACAGATTTTTGATAAAATGTACAGTCAACGAGAAAATCGTCAGATTTGACTTTTTTTATGCCAATCGGTCCCATTTCTATCAAGGATTAAAACACTCTTTTAGACCAAATGAGGTTAAAGTACTAAAACACCCACAAATCGAAGAAAACTTTTTCCATACAGTTTGTAGGGTATTAACACTATTAACCTGTTTTATCCATGACGGCCAGCATTATCTGTGTAGCAACATGTTCGTTTTTAGAGTCCTCTTTCCGCACAGACTAGTTGTAGTTTTACAACGATACCGATTATTCTCATTTCTAATATTCTAATTGTAGTTGTCTACAATTTAATCATTTTTAAGCTAAAGAAAATCTCACATTGTAATTAATTACCCACTCTACAAAATGTATGGAAAAAGTTTTCTTTGATTTGTGGGTTTTCTAGTACTCTAACCTCAGTTGGTCTCAAAGAGTGTTTTAATCCTTGATAGAAATGGGACCGATTGGCATTAAAAAAAAGTCAAATCTAACGATTTTCTCGCTGACTGTACATTTTATCAAAAATCTGTGAATGTCGATTGTCATCACTTAAAAAGTTAGTAAAGGTCTCCTAAGAGCATTTTCGCGTAGCAGCAAGGGATCTAGTAGCTGCCCTTACTGCCCCATCTCAACTTTCCATCCTGTATATTTATAAGTTATAAGTATAGAGTTTAGTCCGTCATGTTTCGGTTGTCGGTGCACAAACGCAGTTTTTACAAAAAATAATAATTAGAGGTTCTGCTGTGGCCGAACACTCAACGGACTCAGATTCGATGTAGGTACTTCATTAGGTTTGATAAAGTGTCGGTAACGGCGACAGAATAGTTTTTGATTGGACGTTAAAATAAGCGAAGCCATTGAAAATAGCCGTCATCTAAATTTCAGTCGTGATAGTGAATGGTTTGTGCCCCCACTGGTTAGCAAACTGTCTTAAATACTGCATCAACGCTTAGTGTGAACAAACCTTTACAGAGTGACGTGACCAGGGTGGTGTGCCACTCTACATTTGACAATAATAAAAAGAACGAGGACAACCCACGCTGTCAGCTGCACCTAGTAGCAGAACTTTGCCGCGTAGTGTGCGTTTCGCTGCCGCCGAGTTGTGCACTCCCAGAGAAAGGACTAGCTACGAATAAGTCCAAACATGTCGGGCTAAACTCGACTTATATACGTGAATAGTCTGTTCATTTCACTTATGAGATAAAAGTAAGACTATCATAAATTTATGATGAATTTTCCTTACCAACAGTTACATTTTGACAGATTACCCATAGAAAATGTGTCAAAATGTAACTATAGGTAAGGAAAACCCTCGGTGGATTGAATATTGGGAACGGCCGTTAGTGATGGCTACTGCTACTCACCACCGGTATAGCTGAAGAGTCCGGCGGGCGACGACCGCGGCCGGTAGCCGGACGCCGTGGAGGCGGTGGAGAGAGTGGACAGCGTGGAGGGAGAACGTTTCAGGCCCGGCGCATCGCCGCCGGACGCCGTGGACGGCCGTCGGGGGCGCGACTGTCTCTTAGAGCCGGTTCTACACACGCCTAGAGTGGCAGACGAAACCTTCGGTGAGAATATCAGACCAATTTGAAAATTAGGAAAAAAATATGAGAAGAGGCTGGAAAACATTAAAAAATAAATGCAAAATTTAAGGTAATTGTCCCTGTGCCCGATGCTGTCCCAATAGTAGGCACCTACAATCTTAGTACGTAGCAATAAAGGTGACAAGCAGTGTCAATTATTGGAATCGTGTCGGTAATTGGAACGTTTACCTTATTAGTAGAGTTGCTGTCAGATGGAATAAAAGACGCCCCGAATAAAAGTAAGGCCAATTTGCGCAATAGACTGGGTTCAACAGTTAACTACCTCGGGATTAATTTGATGTCAAACGATAAAAAAACAGCAATAGATTAGGTAATTTTACAGATCATCTTAGCCTCTGTCTCGCACTTGTACATCATTCTCAATACGTAGGAGTGAGACAACCATACCTATACTTGTTTTCGGATCGCTTCTAAGTTATTTAGACGGTTTGGAGGACCTTGAGACAAAGGCTAGATTAGCTAGTGTTTCGCAACAAACGCTATTGAGTCCTAATATACGATCGATACCATCGGTTCCGAGCAGTAACAATATTATTATTGGATGATCATATCGTAATGTTTTGAAATCACGCGAAGCCTAGATAAATTCTAGGTTCTATGTAGGTACCTAACTGCAAATTTTAATAGTCATAATTCTAAAACATGTGTTTCTTTTAACGATGTGCGGAAGCCTGAAAAATCCAATTAAATACCTACTCGTAATGTACGAGTAAAACTTGTATTACTCGTATATGTATGTATAATACGTTTAACATAATTCTTATTTCAATTATTTAAATATCGCTAATGCAACCCATAATAAACCCATAGAAGTCATACTCGTCTGTATCTAACGAAACGAAGCTGATTGACAATCTGTTTGAAGATTATTTCGGATGCATGCAAAAAGACCCTTGAGATAAGGGAAACCACGGGTATTAGCTAGCAATTTGAAATAAATATTATAGGTACTTCAGACAGAAAAGAAGTTTCACGTCGATTAGTGAATAAAAGTATTGATTGTGTGTTTAGTCAACCGTTTCTGCGTCACGTACGCCACGCACGAAACAAATTGCCAGTCCCACGCGGTTAGGTAGGTACTAAAAGTTTTTACTTTTATGCTAAAGTAAGGCATATTCTCAGTTTAGTTTTCAATGAAAAAAAGGTTTCACCGAATTATTCTGATTATTAATGTTGACATGCTTTTTTTTTATAAAAATTTGGGGTTAAATAGCGAATCCATCGCTGATTTTAATTGATTGTTCTATATAAAGGATAAGTAATTTTTAAGTATGATGCTTGGCCTACGACAATTTAAAGTTGTCCTTTAAAGCACTTCATTAAAATTCTACAGATACCTACTTAGTTGCAATACTTTCCATAGAGAGCTATGTAAGTCTGATATATTCACGAAGTTTAACAAACTAACTTAATAATTGTCTAAAAGCTTAACACATTTACAGGAGTTAGGGAGTTTCAGTCAGCTACTATCACCAAAACAATGGCAAAGAAATTCATGGCCCTTTATCACTGTAGACTATAAAAACCAACGCCAGCCGCATTTCGCTCAAACAATACACAATGGCTGGTTGACCGCCGCTATCTGGCACGTCACTTTATTGCAGCCTCTCCCGCTTTGTTCTCCACTTTATCCCTTATCTTTAAACATCTTTACCGCATCAGCCTACCCCTAACGATTTCTCTTTTACTGTGTGATTAGAGTACCGTAACATGAATAGCGATTTGGGTGAAAAGGGTAGCCGTAAAGGATGTTATTTGGAAAGCGGAGCCGTCTATACGGGTTCGGAAAATCAAGTGAGAAATAAAACTTCTTAGTTCGTACACGAGGCGTCTCTGTTTTGTAGATCTACTTAATGAGAACGACTAGGACATGTTAAATATTAAACGTTTATTCGTTAGATATAGAAACTGATTTTGTTGATGGTTATCAACCTGGTTACAATGAATCATCGGATTAGGAAGTTAATAATGCGCATTCAAGACTTTAAGTAGCTTAATTTTTTTATACCGGTTTCTCATACATAATGCCATGCATAGTTTTGGTTACCTAATAATTATTCGCCTCCACTCCAACTTCAGTAAAGTCATAGACTGTACATAATTCGCAGTTAATTTACTTTAGACATTATTTCGAACGGGACATTGACCGCAGTAGTATATTATTGGGCATTCTGGACCACCATTCATTCGATCGGGCGAAAAATTTCGCCCTCACTCATTCGTGGTGATCCAGAAGCCCAATAATACAATGAATTGCACACAACCTACAATCAACCCAAACCCAACGGTAACCAACCTAACAGTAACCTATCAGCATTTGCGTTCAACATAACGCTCAACCTACACCTGAAATCGCATTGGACATTCTGTTTCACCTCGCGTTCAACGCAACAGCAACTCAAACCCAACGGAACCCAACCTAACAGTGACCTATCAGCATTTGCGTTCAACATAACGCTCAACCTACACCTGAAATGTTGCTAAATACACCTAATGTTTGAGCTTAGATAAAGTAAAAGCAAAAGTACACCATGCACACCGGGTTGATCAAGTCCGATATGCACGAGGCCGAAGCCACTGAGCGCTCCTCGGTCTCAAGCCGCAGCCTTTGACTCAGGTTAACTCAGGTGTTTGCACAACTTGTCTGCGAAGCTGATCAGACTCCACAGACAAGATCGGGTCACCCAGGACGCGTCTAGTTCCCGGCATCCACCTACGGATGTATCGCTATGACCGCTTTTTGTGTGCGTGGTGGTTTTGGATGCCTCCCACCGAGGCTTGTATACAACTCATCCGCAAAGCTGATCAGACTCCACAGACAAGGTCGGGTCACCCAGGACGCGTTAGTTCCCGGCATCCGTTTTCGGATGTATCGCTATGACCGCGTTTTATGTACACGGCAAATTGTATGTCGGATTTATTTATATCAACGAATCTCAAAACCATCGTTAGCGCGAGTTAGGTTTAAACTAATTTACGCTGGAATAAAGCACTAAGTAAACATTATTTAAATTACGAAAACATAAAAATGTGTAACTCACTACACTAGTGAAAACCGAAATATGATTTTAAATTGGTATCGCTAAAACTAAGTCAAATAGTGTGATTTAATTGATGTTAATGTAGAACAACTCCATCTGTGAGACCGCGATACTTTATCACACTTTCTAAATAACTTATATCACTTTATCATGTTGACGTAAAAATTGTCTTGCTGACTAGAATATAAAGTTTGATCAGAAACGAGTTGTAAAGTGATATACATGATTATGTACTTAAGTCATTTCAACTCGAAGACATTGTAGTGTAAGTTAGGTACTCGATCAAATTACGTAGCGAGCGCGCTCGCTAAGGTTTATTGTTCTTAACATGCAAATGGACATACGAGTAGGCGGTGATGACATCTATCGAAATTATTCGAAACCATTTGTATTCTATACGAAACCAGTACATCAAAGGTACTTACTTAAATCATTACTTACACCTACTTAGTTCAGTGCTTAACCCACAGACAGCGCTTATGTTAAACTTTGACATCGTGCGCTAGAATTTGTACCTAGATTTTTGTGTGTCTGTCTGTGGTACCATAGCTCCTAAATGAATGAGCCGATTTAAATGCGGTTTTTCATTTAACAGGTTTTCTAACAATGGTTCTTAGACTTGTTTTATCAAAATCGGTTCAACCGTTTCTAAGATATTGACCTTTGAAGCGAAAATGTCTATTGTTTTTCGACTTTTCTAAGTTGGTTAGGTTATCTTATCATAAATGTTAATAATATAGGAATTGTTTATTTTTGTGTTCAAATTGAAAAAGGTTTATACCTGTTTGTACCTGTAACAAGACAATGTTTGTTTTCGTATTAGGAAATAACAATTGTATGTGTATTTATAATTACGATGTAAAGTAGCAAACATTACAGTTAGAACACGTTTTTACCTAAGTTTAAATCTTCGTCTTAGTAGGTGAGGTAAGATGATATTTGGTTGTGTGAGCTAACCAATTACTAACCTTACCCATTAACTTAGTAATTAAGTCGGTTAATACTGAGGCTATTTGAACGATCTGAGGAGGTTTTTTTCCAGTTTCCGTTATAATTTTAACGTACAGAACTGAGCATGAAAATGTTACCAATTAGGTATTAGCCAATTTTATTGCGCAACGTTATCAAGTTGTAATGTGACACACAGTGCGATCGGCGTCTTTTTGCTGACATACAAATGCGGTGCATGTATGAAGCGTGGTTGCGAAATAATATTCATATTATAAAGGTGTAGGGTTGACAATGATCAATGGATAAATTTACAATTAATGGGTACCTCTATTAAATGCGAATATAAATGTTCTTAAAAGAAATAATGATTACTACAATTACTGAAATACTAATATTTAGGTAATTCCTTAATTTAGCTGGTGAGAAATAAATAAATAAAAAATAAATAAGTAAATTAAAAATTAAAAAAGTAAATTAAAAAAAGCTTACAACTCACTCTCGATTAGTTTTTTGGTATCTTGAATACATGCATATGTGGAATACGAAGTAGGCAGATTTACCAACAGACAGATAGACAAATTCATAACGTTCCTCTTTCCATCGCGTCGAGAATTAAATAATGTAAAATAAAGAACTGTTATGTGCACATAAGCATAATACACAATTGTGATTTGGAATGCGACAGCCCTAGTTCATTTAGTAAAATCAGCAAATAATTTCGTTTAAAACTTTTGCGCGGGGCTAATTTGTTCCTTTCCAATTTCGAACGTGACGTGCACAGTGCATCAAGTCTTCTACATCTTCAGCTCAGAGGTTAAGCTGTGCAGAGTTTCTACGTTAGTAAAGTTTATTTGCTTTATACATCGATTAAAATGTAAGTATGTATTTCAACGTACCTAACGCTTTACTTTCCTAACGAAATTAAAACATTTGGTTCATATTGTTTGTAGGGTTCCAACAGGCATTAATATTTTTAATTTCCTTTCAGGTCTGATTCCGAGTTTGAACCCATCACTGTTGCAAACAGCGGAACCGTTCGGTCAAAAGTGGGAAGGTCGGCTGAAAAACGAAAAGCTTCAGCTCCAAACAGGTAGCCATTTTATATTTATTTTCATATTTCATGTTTTTTATTTTGTCAGCTGGGTACATATTTACTTAAATATTGTTTGTCTACTTTTTTCATTTAAAAAAGGTATTTTTTTTTCTTTTTTTATCGATGTATATGGTTATTTTAAATGTCGAGTAATAAAAACATATTTTTTATTTCAGATCTGATTCAGAGGAGAGCGTTGCCGCTGCAGATGTCAGTATCCCAAAAATAAAAAAACCTGCTCAAAAAAGAAAGCCGTCAACCCCAAGGTATTTTTCTTGTAATTTGTTTAATGAATTTCGACGAACTAAGTACAACTGTCTTATTCATTGTTTAATGTCTGTTATGTTTCAGATCTGCTGCACCCAAGAAAAAAGAAACTAAAAACCCGTTTGACGTGTTCGGAATATTTCCTGAAGACGTTGCTGTTAACCATAAGCCTGCTGAGACTGATCCGCTTGATTCATCCATTATAAGCCGGGTACCGAACGGGTCAACAAAACGAGCTTGCACCCTCAACGGAGACTTTTTCTTGGAGCTGCGGGTGTACAACACTGCTGATATTCGCGGTGAGTTACGTCAGGAGCGTTGGAAAAAGGCTCTCGTTACTCTAAAGGCGCAAATCGATGATGAAACTGTTGAATGGGAGGCATTGCAAAAATTTATTAAAAAGATAAATGTACTTTTCAAGGACGCTAACGTCAAATTTTATTCTAACGATACTAAGTACTAATTTAGTAGGTACTTTTTTGATTTTAACAGATACTGCAGGTTGTTTCTTTTTATTACTTATTTGAATAAAATTTAAACTGCATCAAATTGTGTATCAAGTAATTTTTAATAAATGTTTTTAATAAATGTTAACGATTTATTATGAAACCATAATTTAAACGCTTTTAACGATATTACTTTAAGGGCGCAAATCGATGATAAAACTGTTGAATGGAGGGCATAGCAAAAATTTGTTAAAAAGATAAATGTACTTTTCAAGGACGCTAACGTCAAATTTATTGTAACGATACTAAGTAAGTACTAATTTAGTACTTTTTATTTTTGCTTTTAACGGATACTGCAGGTTGTCTCTTTTTATTATTTGATTAAAATTGAAACTATCAAATTGTGTATTTAACATATAAAACCAGGATTACAGCTTAAGCAAAGTCGCTACATAAAACATGCCCTTTTGCACTCAGTGTTCAATTACAGTAGAAAGCAGGAAGTGGGTAGGGCACCTTAGAAGTAATAAGCATAGAAAAAATTCGGGTGTAAATTTAAACGATGAGGTTGTTGAAATTTCGTCTGCTTTTAAAGGTCGCATAGCATCTTATAGAATAATGGCAACTGATGAGCTGAAGTCTTGTTTACCTGAATCATTTTTGATTACAGTAAAACCTAAAATGCAAAAAATTTTGGAAAATTCGCTTAAAAAACATGTGTCCCTCAAAGTAAATTTCGAATATTTTGGCGATTTTCTTTTGTTTAAAGATGACAAGCAGGAAATGAAATCTTTTGCAACGAAAAATTTTCCTATACATCAAAATTATCAATTCGAAGAGCTTTTAAACACAATAATTATTAGTATACAGAAAAAAATCGAAGAATTTCAGGAGCGCGATTCTGGTTGGACTTTCTTATCTAATTTGTATTTAGAAGTTAACATAAATAAGTATGAACCATTGAAAGCGTCATCTTACATAGACTTACCTAAGATAATAAAAAATAAAAAAGCTTGCATTAATATTCAAAATCATGATAATTATTGTTTTCTCTGGTGTGTTGTTGCTGCTCTTTACCCATGTCAAAACCATCGCGAGCGTCTATCATCTTATCCTCATTTTAAAGACGTATTAAAACTTGATAATATGTGTTTCCCTGTCACTTTAGCCGATATCATTACGTTTGAGCATCACAATATTGATATCAGTATTAACGTATATTCTTTAAAAAACAACCGAACTCTTGTAGGACCTCTATACAGATCGCAATATAAAAGGAAACATCGAATCAATTTACTTTTAATCGAACGCGGTAATAAGTCGCATTATGTTTTGATTACTAATTTACCGCGTCTTGCTCGCGGTCAGATTACCAAACATCATGCTAAGCTTTATTTCTGCGAAGACTGTCTGATATTTTTTCAAACTGAACACGGTTTCAATAGTCACGTTTGTAGTGGGGTTGCTACGGTACTTCCGGAGAAAGGCACCTATCTCGAATTTAAGCATTTTGAACGAAAACAAGACGTTCCATTTGTCGTGTATGCTGACTTTGAGACAATCCTTAAACCCTATCAGAACTGTGAACCTAACACTGACAGTAGTTTTACTACAAATAAACAAATACATTTACCAGCCGCTTTCGCGTACCATATAATTTGCTCTTATGATGAGCAACTTAATCGTTTTGTTCAATACCGAGGGCCAGATTGTGCTCAGAAATTCGTAGATTATTTATATAGACATATTAAAGACATCCATAACGTTTTAGAAAAAGAAATTCCCATGATATTTACTGTAGAAGATTCTTTAGCTCATGAACGTGCCAAAAATTGTCATATGTGTAAAGGTTTATTGTTTGCAGACAAAGTAAGAGATCACTGTCATCTAACGGGCCGTTATCGCGGTGCCGCGCACCAGTACTGCAATCTGCGCTTTCGCGTTCCTAAATTGGTCCCTGTTTTCTTTCATAACTTAGCAGGTTACGATTGTCATTTGTTTATACAGGAACTTAGTAAATGTTCAGGGCCTGTGAAAGTAATCCCAAAAAATAAAGAAAATTATATTTCGTTCACTAAGTTTTTGTGGATTTCAGATCAAAAGTATGCACAAATTCGATTTGTAGACTCTTTTAAATTTTTAGGAACAAGCTTGGAAAAATTAGCGAATGGTTTACATAAAGATGATTTTATTCACTTGAACAAGTTTTATCCTGAAACTAAAAAAAATAAATTATTAACTCGCAAAGGTATTTATCCTTACGATTATATGTCGAGCTGGGATAAGTTTACAGAGACCGAGCTTCCATCACAGAACTTGTTTTTTAATTCTCTTTCCAACGAACAAATAAGCGATTCAGATTACGCACATGCGCAATCTGTATGGTCCGAATTTAAAATCAAAGATATGGGAGAATATACTGATCTTTACCTAAAAACTGATGTGTTGCTTTTATCAGATATTTTTGAGAACTTTCGGTTCATTTGCAAGTTAAATTATCATTTAGATCCGGCATTCTATTTAACTGCTCCAAGCTTATCGTTTGATGCTATGTTATTAAAAACCGGAGTTAAGCTTGAATTGATATCCGAATTAGAAATAATTCGACTCATACAAAAAGGAATAAGAGGTGGTATTTGCATGTGTTCGACCAGATATGCTCAGGCTAATAATAAGTACATGGAAACTTATGACATGAATAAACCAGACTCGTTTTTAGTATATATCGATTGCAATAACTTATATGGTTACAGTATGTGTCAATCGTTGCCCATGTCTAATTTTAGTTTTCTAGATCATCATGAAATTGCCCAACTAGATATTTTGTCTGTCGAAGATGATGCTCCATTTGGATTTATTCTGGAAGTTGACTTGCTATATCCGGAAAATTTACACCATAACCATAACGACTATCCATTTTGCGCACAAAAATTTATTCCTCCAGGAGGAAAAACGACCAAATTGATCCCAAATTTATATAACAAATACGAATACGTCATTCATTACGTCCATCTGAAAACATGTTTACGCAACGGCTTAACTCTTGATAAAATCCATCGCGTTATAAGGTTTCGTCAAAGTCCATTCTTAAAACAGTATATTCATTTAAATACAGAACTGAGAAAAAAAGCTACTACTCCTTTCCAACAAGACCTTTTTAAATTAATGAATAACTCAGTTTTTGGGAAAACTCTTGAAGACAGTGAGCGGCGAGTTGACGTCAAATTAGTAAATAAGTGGCACGACCGTCAAAACAAAACAAAAAAGTTTACTTGTGCTAACAAATTAATTGCCAAACCGAATTTCCATAGTGCAACAGTGTTGTCTGAAAATTTGGTTGTCGTACAAATGAAGCCTGAAAAAGTAATTTTAGATAAACCAATCTACGTAGGATTCTCTGTATTAGAACTTTCTAAAAGTCATATGTACCAATTTCACTACACGGTAATAAAAAAACACTACCAAGATCAAGTTACTCTGTGCTACACTGATACCGACAGTTTTATTTACAAAATCGAAACTGCAGACTTTTACAGCGATTTAAAAAATATTTTTTTAAACTTTTTTGACACAAGCAATTATAACCCTGTAAATGATTTGCAAATACCTTTACGTAACAAGAAGATTCCTGGGTTATTCAAAGATGAGTTAGGAGGAGAACTTATTACCGAGTTTATAGGGTTACGTTCTAAACTATACTGTATCAAAAGTGATAAATCTCTTATCAAAAAGGCTAAAGGAATAAAAAAACCAGCAGTTCAAGAGTTAACATTAAATGATTATCGGGATGTGTTATTCAATGATAAAATAGTTCGGAAAAAACACATATTATTTAAATCGATTAGGCACGAGATCTTCACTCAATCTGTCAATAAAGTTGCTTTATCTAACAAAGACGATAAACGACATATATTATCAGACAAAATTTCAACCAAATCTTGGGGACATGAGTCTATTTTCTAGTACAGTAGTTATCTAAGCGACCTTTCCTCGAGCTGTAATTTTATTTCGTAGGCACCCAATGGGTAATAAAAAATTAGAATGTGTTTAATAAAATAAAATACGTTGAGTACTTACGTTATTGTAAAATTATAATTATGTATGTTGTAGGGTCAGCGTCAAAAGCCGCTCATCACTTTTGTACCTTTTCGCTCTACGACCAGATGAGCGACTTTTGACGCTGACTATACCAAATAAGTAGATTATCATTAAGTACTTTATTTTTTATAATTACACATTGATTTGTAAATTGTATGGTTTGTTCTTTTTTTTTAATAAATAAATATGAAGTGTTATTAACATTTGTTTTCTTTTTTTCTTTCACCCACCTAAGTATATATAGACTGCGAGGATACCGACTGAAAACACATTTTACTTGAGTTGAAATTGAGTTTTCTCGCTTCGGAGGTTTCCTGACGATGTTTTCCGTCATCAAAAAGCTCAGGGCTCAGGCTTAATTTTAAATGTAATATTTTGATAATGGTAAGTAAAATCATGTTCTGTTGAACAGGCAAATAATACCTATCCTCGTTTATTGCATTGGGTATCAATTAAAACATGTCCTTACGTGTCTTAAGCAGCGCGGCGGCATGCAGCCCGTGCTAAGGTAATTTGCTGACACGTGAAATATACCTATTCACATTTATTGCATTTGGTACCAATTATAACAAGTCCTTACGTGTCGTTGTAATTTGATCGGCATTAAGCAGCGCGGCGGTATGCACCGCATGCTCCGAAGCGCGTGTTAATTTAATTTGCTGACGCATGAAATTACTGTAATTATAAATAGCGGCTGTTATAGTAAGTTATCATTCTGCACTCTACATTCATAACTGAGTAAAGTCGTTCCAAAGTTTTGAAAATTAAGACGAGCTGATCCATTCCCGATTCGGTAAGTAAAATTGGCATTATTTAATATTTATTCGTATTATTTTGTTGCTATTATTGTTTTGTAAGCGTATGAAAATGCTCATATGTGTTGCCAGATGCGTTTATTTATTTGATTTCTTTTGTTTCAGAATATGGAAGGAACGCAAGACACTCAAATCATGTTTTCGCAATATGCACAGGGTCCATTAGGATTCCGAGAAGATGAAGAAGAAGAAGAAGTCAGTGAATTTGTAAAAAAAATTGCAAGTGCCAAAACGAAAACCAAGTCTAGTAAACCAAAACTAAGGCTAAACAAAGTGGTAAAGAGAAGTGTACGAGGTCACCCGCCGTCGTTCGTTATAAACAATGAAGCAACTAAGGGGAACAGACTTGTCAAAATCCAAATAATTAACATAAGTGACTCCGCGCCGGATCAAAACGACGAAACCGGTGAAAACGTTATGCTCAGTGCGCAGTATGTGGCAAGTGACGGATACGATGAGATAATAGACAGTACAGAAAGTGTAATAAATAAGATATCCAAGAAGTTGTGCGGATATAGTGTTAGTTATTAATGTTTTTACTGTTTTTGTATATAATTTTGAAAATAAATATGGTCAACAATTTTCTTGTTTTATTCCTTTGATTAAGCGATACGTCAACAGGAAAGATTTTTTTTGTAAGTATGTCAATAAAGCAATAATTCAAACGAAAATAAAATTATCATGATTAAATGCACAAGAAAAATCTTTTCAGTAAATATCGCTTAAATAGATTAACACTATTATTAGCCACAGGTATGAATCGTTATCATTTATTTCATATTTTTAAACAAACAAATTCAATTATTTAAAAATGGGTTAATATAAAAAGTCTTCGTTCAAAATAAATGATAACTAATTTTGACTGGGTTAAAAAATAAAAAAATGATTAAACGTAAATATTTATTTTTGAAAATTAGGTATAATTTATTACAATGTTAAATATGCATAATATCGAAATAATATTTTTTAAGACATATAACGTTTTTTAAGGCACAAGCTTTTTTATGATGTAGACAATTATAAGAGCTGTTGTCGATACAATACTTTTTATACATTAATTGAAAATTAGAACAACCTTTCTCTCCCAAGTCTATTACAGTACAATCAGCACATAAATCATTAATCCACTTAATTTTTTCAAAACCTTTTACATATATTTTTTTGCCTTCCAAGAAATTATGAATCATTCTCTTAAATTCTCTGTGGTCGATATACCCCTCACGCCACATAATGCCAAGGTTTCTCTCTATCCATTTCACATGCCTTTTTTCGTTTTCTGATAACGTAGAAAATGAATATGGAGGTTTTATTAAATACGCCTGCGTGTGTTCATAGGTACTGTATGCAAATTCTTTAATAATAAATTCATTTTTAGATGATTTAAACCCCTGAACATCTACGAATAGATGGTCTAGTTTCATGATATCTTCTTTGTTATATTGGTCAACGGCTTATATTCTATAATACTATCATTCAAAATAAGACAATAAGCCGCGGTATTGTCAGGGATATCTGTGTCACACTCTAATTCAATCCGCACATCGACTGAACCCGTTTTTAAGGTTTCATTTTGACGAGAACAGTCGATAACAAACAGAGGTGCTTTATTTATAAAGTCTTGTGGATTCAACAACGGTGCTTGGCTGCGGTTATAATAAGACTGTTGGAATTTAGCGTACTGTTCATATAATATAGCAAATTTTTGAGCCGAGAAACTGACATTCAAGTTTTCATAAGGAAAATAATTTGAATTTAAAAAAACTTTAACGTCACGCAAATTACAATGATCAAAACGCGATATATCTTTATCAGCAACATTTTTCCTGTTTGTTTTTAATCCAATTATAACATATCGAGGTTTTTCAACTTGAGACGAAGTTTTGACGGCCCAAGAATGTTTTGATGTTTTAGGTAAAAGCGGGTATTCGTACAGATCCCAGTTCCTAAATGCTACCTGAATAGCTCGATCTCTTTCCAAATATTTAAGCAAACTTAATCTTTCACGATCAGAAACCTTAATGTGCGGCATGCGCCATACTATTTTAGATATAGTTATGTTACCTATATACTCATTTGTGTTCAGTTTTACGCTATTTAAATTAGTATTGGATCGTAAAAGAATAAGTTCATGCTTACAGTTAATAATAATTTTGTTATAATCCTCTGCGAAGCCAAGAATCTTATTTAAAGGAATTGACACAGAAAATGATCCATGCGTAATTTTTGTGCCATCAACATCCCAGCCCCATAACTTTGACATCGATGATTCAAGTTCATTCATCGACACAAGAGATTTTATTGTTGTTGTGACCCCAGCGTTTTTAATTTTATCTATTTCAATCCCATTCAGCTCATATCGAATATCTTGAAATAAATGAAGTATAGGGTTATTTGTAAAATTAACACTGGACACCTTCGCTTTTGTTTCTCTGTTGAATACTTCTATAGTACCCTCTATGTATAAAGTACTCGCTGATGGTAATACGTATAGATCTTGCTGGTTGATAGGTATACGGATTTCATCATTTAAATTGAAACTTGTTACGTACGGTTTATACGAATGATATTCGAAACTTTCAATCGTGCTATCAAAGCTAAAGGAGTCTGATAAGTTTAGTATACTCATTTTAATAATCCTATGTTTTTTAAAAACTGTTTGTTTTCCTTCGTTAGTTGTCCTTTAGGTCTTCTTTTCTTGATAGCACAATGAGCACTAACGGCTTTGCTGTTTGAGACCGTACATTTATTAAAGTCTATCATTTTTTTCTGAGATGTAAATATATCTGAATCTCTTCGCCACGTAAATTCACTAAATTATCGTTTATATCCAGTATTCTTATTATAAGAGCGTTTAAGCTGTTTTGAGTAACAGGAAAATATATAACATTTTTAGGTGTTTCTATAATCCGGTAACCAGGCGGTACATTTGGCACAAATTCATGAATTATATGACTAGGTTTTCCGTTTATAAATGACCCGCTCACGATGTCACATTCAACTCGTACTATAGTTGTAGACAGAATGGACACGGGAAAAGGGGACTCAGTTAATATATTCGCCTGAACTGTTTCTTCTCCAAAACCAAGTAACTTACCAATCGAATTTGGTTTTTTAAAATAGACGTTTTTGGAACACAATATAGATGTTTTTAGCGTATTATTATTGCATGTCAGTGTAAAGGTGCAACCTTGGAGATGTCTTTTAAGATAATCATCAAGATCTTGAAGTTCATATGACCCTTCAGGAATTTCTACTACTTCGTTATCACCATAATAAAACTTATTATTTCGGTTGTCAATATTAGGTATCGAGTTAAATGTCGACAAGTATAGCAACCCGCATTCATATTCACCATCTAGTTGAAGAGCTGGCGAGTGATTCGTAATCAGGGTAGAGGAGGATCCCGTTATGGACAAAGTGAAAGACATCGTGAGAATGAGAAGCTATTTATTGTTCAGAGATATTTAAACGGTTATTCCAATATTTTTTTAAATATTTTAAACATAAATGTCCGCAATTAACAGTATCGAATTTTTGATAAATATTATAATTGTATGAAATATTATAATTTTTCAAATATTTTATTAATTCTAGCGGCGGTTGAAGATCACCATAACTATTAAAATATTCACAATGATTATTATCTTTGACATAGGCTACCCAGTGAGTCCCTTGGTTTTTAGAACTATCTAAATTTACGATTGCACATTCTACTCTTTTTGGACGGTTTGGCAATTTGTCTCTCATGTAAACACCACGAAAATAAGGAATATCTGTTGAATGTTTTAAAATATCAACATTTGTAAGAGCACGTCTGGGTAGCCTTTTATTTAGTTTTTTAATCGTTTTAAACACAAACCCTTTCCATTTCTATACTGTTTAATGTACAACCCTTTACCTAATGCAATAGATTCCATCATTTTATTATGACGTTCTGATTCGGATAAGCTCTTTTTTGCAGCTTTGTAGTCACCAACAGCTTTAGCGATCCCAGCAGCTCCTCCTGCCAATGACCCTAACGCAGAAAGTCCCGCGAAAATAGGTATTAGTGGCAATATACCTCCAGTTTTAGGAATCGGTATTAATCGAGGAACTCTCATTTTACTCGTATTGTTATTAAGAAATACTTTACTCGCTGCAGCAAAAGCTCGACTGACTGCAGTGCCTTCTTTTTTAGATTTGTTTTTTTTCAATTCGGTACGTATCTTAGAAACAAAATGCTTAAATGATTTTATCCCTGCACCAGCTTTCATTTTAGATTTCATCACTTTGCTAACTATCCAAGACGCAAGTTTTTCTCCTTTTCCAACACCTTTTGACTTCAATCTTTGTTTAGCCATTTTATAGAGTTCAAAATCTGCACGATGTCGGTCTGTTAGGTCAGAATATTTATCGTATGCTATATCGTGTTGCATACACGCGTTGTCCAATTCATTAACTCCTTTATCACCTCTTTGCAATCGCTTATGCAATTTTGTGCCTGGTCCGCAATAATTGTAGCCAGGTAAGTGCAGTTCAAACGGTAAGTGATTAATAATACTGTTTAGAAGTCCTCTTCCTTTCATATCCCAAAAGTTAATGACTTAGCGCGAGAAAGTTTTTAAATATATTTATACAATGGCATTTCTGTCGATCCAGCTGTTTTCGCTATCGTTAAGTCCTAACCACTTAACATACAATTTTTTCCCTCTTTTTTTGATTACCTTTTCGATGAGGTAAACGTCTGGATACTTAGTTTTTTGCAGTTCTTGTTCATAAAATGTACCGAGTATTGAGTTTTTTCGTTGGTCTTCAATATGGTAAGTAACAGGACGAGTGTGATTCACCTTTTTAATAGTAAATAGCTCAGTTGACCAATTAGGCGTATAACCTTTATGAAAGACGCTTTTGTACTTGCTTATACGCACATGATCTCCTACATTAAAAATATTTAATTTAAAACGCCGATTGGATTGTGATTTATCTATGTTTTTCTTTACTTCGGCTTCATTATTAAAATTCACCTCATTTGGGCTAAATTTTGTTGTGCTATGCACAGTTTGATTATAAGATTGAACTATCTCATCGAAAGGTTTTCCAAGCCATTTGTAGTTCCCGATGAAACTGAAATATTTGTAAAGTTTGTTCTTGAGCGTTTTTATTACCCTTTCAACAATAGACGCCTTTTTAACTGAATACGTGGAATAATGATTTATTTTTAAGGATTTCACATAACAATCGAATTGATCATTGTAAAATTCTTTTCCAAAGTCTGTCTGTAAGTTTCTAGGTATTCGTTTGGTCGACTTGATAATTAGTTCAAATGCATTTTTTACTTCTGTTTTAGTTTTAGATTTCGTAGGAATACACCACGTGTACTTTGAAAATGTATCAATAACAACTAAAATGTATTTATATCCCTTATTTACAGTATGTAAATTCTGTAAGTCAATTAAATCTGCTTGCCACAAATCATCAATTCCTTTTAATATAACTGCGCGACGCTTGAAATTTTTTCGGGCCGATCTATGGATTTCATTCACGACTTGTTCTTTTGTCATCTTTGAAATTACTTAAAATATTGTCTATGTCCCTTTTTGTATAAAAGTTTATTTTCAACTGATTTGCAAGCTGATGAATTTGAGAATTTATAGTTTTAAATAAAGAATCTAGATGCTTCTTCTCGTAAGTGTCCTGGACGAGCTGATCGACATATTGCTTATTAGCTGCATCATTGGGTGTCAAAGGATCCGCTACCCCCTTTAATCGCGATGATTGTAGATCGAAATCGCCATCATCAGAACGCAGCAAAGTTTTATTGTTAAGTTCAAAAACTTCACATACACGCAAACGTTTATGAACATGATGACCGAATTTGTCTATGTTCATTTTCACTTCTTATTTTTATGCACTTATGTATCATCAAATTTCCGGCTTCGACTGATGGTAAAAGTAAAATACCAGTTTTATATATCATTGATTAACCAAGCCCGCTTCACGAAGTTCTTCTACAATTGATATTATTTCATTGTCTAATCCTGTGTTACCGGCATCACGGGAAGCAATGAGTAATTTCAATCTTTCAACTAATTCGTTTGGATTATCCCAATAGACATATGAAACATCTCTTTTAACTTTTTTCATTGTTGGTAGTCCTTTGCCGTAAGTACATAAATCTTCGCTTATTGAACGTTGTTTCGATAATTTGAAAAGCGGTTTTATAATGTATAAATATTTCTGACCTTTGTTACTTTTTATTGGTTTATTGGGATCAAAATCTCGTCTATGGACATTCGTTTCTAGTAGCAACATTTTATAATAACGTTTATCGTCTTCAGTTATGATACCTAAATCAGGCAACTTCTTAAATAACAAATCATATAAACCTGGTGTTAAATTGTAAGTACGTCCATTTACTTTGAGTTTTTCGCCACTAACGGAAACTAAACAAGATCCTAACATAAGCTTATCGCGTTCTGTTCGTATGCCAAAAGGAATGTCCAAGTCGGTGTTGTATTGTTTTTGCCATGCAGGGTCTTCGCGAGGAGATGCATATGAACCGGTAGTCTTAAATGAAGTATCATTTGTTGATTCCAAGACATCATTGTTGTCACTTTCACATAACATGTCATCATCACCATCTTGTCTGTTTTCGTCTCTATTTGATACCTCATCATCATTATTTGAAGTCGTTTCGGAAAAATTTCGTACGATTGTTTGATTATTAATACTACTTCTCTTCCCTTCATTAGGACTAAATTTTAATGTTTTTGGCGCCTTTTGCCACTTAAATATGTCTTCATCAAAATCGGTTTCATTAGTGTTATAGTATTTATTGTCGTTACTTTTAACCATTTCATTAAGCGGGTCTGTTATTGGTTTAAAGACTGATTCCAAAATCATATTGTTGTTATTTTTCATATCACGAAGTAGTTTAACCTTCTTTTTGACAGCATCGGCAGACTGAAGTACTTTTTCTTTTAAAGTTTTCTCGGTGTTTATTTTATGATTCATGTCTGATCTCGATGGATTCCCATGATGCAATAAAAGTTTCTTGAAAATGAAACTGGTTAAGTAACACGGTTAATCCAAAACGATAAATGTATCAAATCCCATTCTATAACATCCTGAATTTCTAGCAGAGTCCTTGTTTACAACCAAGTAGCTAAAAGGTACGCTCCATATTTTTGCACACATTTCCCGAAACTGTGACCAAGACATATCAGTTCCAACGTGCTCGTCATAAACATGACGTAAATTAACTTCATCTTGTTTAAAAAGGATGATTAAGTTAGCATTGTCCCTTATTAATTGTTTAGGTATTTTACTGTAAGTTTGATTTAAGTAGAAGCTGTCAATATTTTTATGCCTTCCCATTGCAAAGTAATCCCTTATATTATTTTGATTTTCGCATGCAACATCATCAAATATGATAATTGAATTGTTCTCAGCTTCATGCGGGCTTAGTATTTCATCATTTTCGCGATATTTTTGAAATTTAACTGATGGAACCAACATCAATATTTTTTCTAAAAACTGGTACATCGGTTGGAAAAGTGTTTTTGAATATACGTAAATATTTTGAAAGCGTAGTCCTTGTTCATGTAGTAGAAGAGAGACAATTAAATTAGTTTTACCGCAATTAGAAGGACCGCAAATTATACAGCGAATTGTGTCGGGTAAAAGTTCACCGTGACGAAAACTACGATTGTTGCGATCTGAACAAACAACCTCCAACTGCAAGCTCTGAGCTTGTTTTACAAACTTCATATCTGTTCAAGATCAATTCAACCAATGCGCGCGTGTTGCAAGCATGGAATGCTTATTCAAAATGAGCAGAAGAGCAGATGGTTAACGTTAAACCTCGAGTGTGAGCAAATTCTGTTAGGTTGGGTTCCGTTGGGTTTGAGTTGCTGTTGGGCTGATGTATTCGTTGCGTTGATCGAGAGGTGAAACAGAATGCCCAATGCGATTTCAGGTGTAGGTTGAGCGTTATGTTGAACGCAAATGCTGATAGGTTACTGTTAGGTTGGTTACCGTTGGGTTTGGGTTGATTGTAGGTTGTGTGCAATTCATTGTATTATTGGGCTTCTGGATCACCACGAATGAGTGAGGGCGAAATTTTTCGCCCGATCGAATGAATGGTGGTCCAGAATGCCCAATAATATACTACTGACCGCGATTACCTTACTAAGTTTGATGTGCTCGCGATATTCCGACCAGTTTCATGCATCACGTGTAGACACACCCGTGATCATGATGCATGTAACTGCGTCGAAATATCGGGAGCTCATCAAACTTAGTAAGGTAATCGCGGTCAATATCCCTTTCGAAATAATGTCAGATAATCTAACTCTCCCCCGTGCGCAGACCAGCAAAATTGAGTGATTGAGTGATTCTGCAGGCATTCGCTACTTAGCTTGCGCAACAGTCTTATTAGGTCACTTTGACTCTTTTTCTTGAATGATAGTGTATGAATCGGCCGCATTCTCGTAGGGTACAGCAGAAACGAGGAATCTTTTTTACACATCGCATCGATGCCTGACACATAACATTGCTGATTCACAAATGGATTGCCGCTTACAAGTACAAGCCTATTATGACAAGCCATATACGTACCAGTAGGACACTGTCGGCCCATAGAGCACTTGCCCTCGCAAATGGTGCGCTGGTTCAGCATGGTCTGGTACGAGTCCAGCATGACCCGGCACTCGGACATATCGCTATCGGCTAACGCCAAGGACGGGTAACGCTCCTTCAGTCGCCTTCTCTCCTGACAAACAATATTGGGATGATGTTTTTTCAGAGAAAATATTGTGTTTCTTTGATGTAGGGATTAGTGAGGGGAAACACCAAGAATACTGAAAAACTTTTTTCGCAGGCCAAGCAAAGATCAATCTTAGGGCAATAAAGACTTTCGCATTGAAAAACTTTCGTCGTCCAAACCATACAAACACATTATTTACCTACTCTGTCTCCCTTGAACTTCTTAAGTGCTCTTTGGAGCATTAAGTAGGTATGTCTGAAACATTGAATTGTATCCACTTAACCTATAACTAATCTGACTTATCAGTATCAAATATTCACGATTAGGAACACTGTAGGTTAGGTACGGTACGATGATTCGTCTGAACCTCAACATAGAAGTAAATGCCCGATAATGGATAGCAATTTTGAATGTTGCGAGTCACAGTATCTGGCACCCTTGGTATAAAAACCAAGCCATTGTTGACTTATGAACATTATGATCATAAAATACATTATTTACCAAGGATATGAAACCATTAATTACTTTGTTAAGTAAGTTCGCATGTTGCATAAAATCTTAACTAGCTGTGTGAGCGTAGTACACGAGTAAATGGAGTAAACTTTAGTTAATTAACTTTAACTTTAATTAGCCTGCGCTTGCGCGTTACGTCATTAATTTTGAAGAGGTAATTTTACAAGGTCATTTTGTAGCCCTTCTGTTATTTGTAAGATAAATAGAAGAACATCTACATTCACAGAGCGGATTTAACAGTCGATCTGAACAGACCGGGGCCCTGCGAACCCATATCCATCAATTTAGCTTTGTAGAGAAAAGGCCGCGTTATTCAGCGCTGAGCTGACGTGCATGAAGTATGAACTGAATACAATAAACCAACAAAGCCTGCGGCTTGGAATTACGTCAAAAGTCAACGAACGATGAAAATGAAGTTTGCTATAAAATTTTCTATGAAATCTATTTTTATTTTAGTTTATCCAGTTACTAACTCAACCAACCCAGGGTCAAAAGCTCAGCTCAATAAATTCTGAGTGGTATGTTTACTTAGTATCCCTGGTTGAAGCAAGTGAGTCTAGTAAAATGTTGGGAGAAATGTAAAACGCTGCCGATAACTTTCTATAAGACTTCTTAGACATGTTTAGAAAGGTCTTGGGAGCCATTGAAGATGTGATTAAGACTGGAATCCATAAGGACGTTCTTTTGGTTTCTAGCCTACATGTACATAATGTGGGGTTCATTAATATGAAAGTGGTATTTACGGTGATAGTGATAATAAAGCCTCGAAGCGCTCTAGATACCTATCTATTGTTATATGTAAAGGCACCTGTAACAATAGACATAAGTATATATAAACAAAATTAAATACAAAAACTTAATACAGTAATTTAAAAAACTACTGGAAAAGTCGAATGATAGTGATGTAGAACTTACGTTAGTGCCTTTCTGAGATCCTTAGGATTATAAACTGCAGTGCAGAAATGTGAATAACCAAACTGCATGGTGATGTAAGATTAATACTCTCGATAACTTATATAAATTCAGATGAAAAGTACTGGTTTAATCTAACAATCAAGTTAACACTCGTAAACTTATGATGGATTACTCAAGGATGGAATTAGTAATGCTAATGACAATAATAATAGTCAATTTTAGACATTACTATGCTTAGTGAGGTTAAGGTATACATAGATATGATTAGGTAGCTGACATGAGTGCGGTCGTCTGGGTCTGGTCTGGTGTTTCAGTTACCTCAAGCAGCTTGTAAGTCTCGAACTCTTGCAGCTGCCGCTGAAAGCCGAGGTTGGGGTTGGCCACGGCCCGGCCGGCGCGCACCACCTTCAACGCCTCGCGCCACGACAGAGGCGTTACCGACATTATGTACGCTACTGCCACCGTCACACTGCGCGACATGCCCGCCAAACTGGACAAAAAAAATCAACAGTCAGCAGATGAGACAGGAAACAAACTCTTAAGTTCATACCAACACCAACGTATGTAACGTTGGTGTTGGTATGGACAAGAATGTTAATTAATCTCACTACATAACTTTAAATGAGCATGACCAAAGAACTAATCAGTTACAACGATGTTTGCATTGACCAAAGACCCTCGAAGTTAACAAACCGCGCATACTGCGAGATGAAGTCGCGTTATACTAGTGCCTACTGAGCCCTTAACTTAGTATAAATTTCACGTGGCAATGGCACAAACGACTCGAACGGGTTCGCGTTAGAGTGAGACTATGAGAATAGTTTGTTGTCATTACGAGTACTTGGTGCACTGACTGCCTAAGTATTTGTCTATAATAATTGAGACGTTAACGCGAACGCGTTCGAGACGTTTCCGTGTGTCAAGGCCCAAGGCTCAGAAATACACTTAACACAGGCCATAAGTGAGAGATCTTGTAAATATAATTATAGTCCCCGAACTGCTTTAAGTATTCCTGACCTGAATTTTTGTAGCCGTATTTTAGGGAACATGAGAAATTCTACGAAAAAAGTAATCTCCTTTGGCTCGATTTAAATATGAACCAGGAAGCTAGCCTTCTTTGTCAAATTAATAATAAGATGTGCTACATATATTGCTTTTTAACGTATTTCGAATCCTTTCACTTTTCGAACGAAAAAGGCGTTGTCAGCGAAAAAAGCTTTGTGGCGCGCTTCTCATTTTCACAAAGCAAGTACTTAGGTAAATAAATAATGAGATCATAAACGCCTGCCTGCAGAGTCAAAAGGTCCTTTACCGCTGAGTGGTACGCGTAGGTGCGCCACGATTATTAGTGCAAAATATTACCAGTATATAAATATGATAATTGCCATACTGGTAAGCAATACACACGACCGCTTCTCACTTCAAATGACTAAACGAAAATATAAACATAAGTATGTCGAGCTAGATCTAGCTGGGTTGTTGCACTTAATTACACTGTCAGCCTACAATTTCAGCCTACGCTGTCCTGAAAATTAGTTATTGTAACGATTCTATCACCGGTCAGAAGGGGGCGTTCCCTTGAGGCCACTTTCATAGAACGAGGGTCCACGGTACTGCTGTTTGATCAAATATTAATGGAAAATTTAGTTTCTTAAAAAAGTTCATTCTCCTTGTATAATGGTGAAAACACGTAGATACCGTTTAAAATCAAGATAAAATTGGATTTAAGATGAGATTCCCCTTGTATTAATTTTCACGTTTTACGGGCTGCTTTGTTTCGGTCGCGACCAACCGCAACTCCAACCAAATTTAAATGACCGGACGTTAAATAAAATATGAGTCCAGACCAGATTCGTTCCCTGCTTTTGTGCAGTTTCCAACATCATTTAATATTTGTATAAAAAGTAGCAGGTAAGTACTTTTTTATGCAAAAGTTGCGCACGTTTCTTTGACGCTTCAGCTTGCATGTAGGTACCTACGAAATGACTAAATACGCTATAAACGCGTATTCAAGAGCGTCACGCGAATGTTAATCCAACAAAATTTAACATTAATTAACAGCCAAGACATTACCTAATCTGTTCACAGAATTCGTCACTGAACTTCAAATTAGTTCAGGTGTGCCAGTGGATATTATAGATTCATTAAATGGCTGTCCTAAAACAAACATAACCAAGAATATAAATGTGTTGCCAACACTGTAATTTTCGTCGTGTTTCGCTGTCGCAACTTTTAACGATGTGTGGAACTTGCTACAGATGTACAGAGAATAGACGGGTATTTGTGATGTGGCACTGTACCTACACTACACCCCCAACCATTATGTTCTAGTTGACTCTAACTCGTATTACATGTACCATCACTGGTATACGTACTGGCCGTCCGAGTCAACTATTTGGAACCTATATATCGAAGTGAGTAAAAAAGGTAAGTACCTACTTTAACTCGTAAAGACATTTTATCCCATTGATCTCGTCGATTTTTCAGCTCTATTACAAGGACCGATGGCGACAGGAGTTAAACGAATTTGATATAATTTCGAGAATTTTCTTCCCTGTATTAGGTAAAAACGTGAAGATTAAATCAATTATTTTGTGCATTCGCCAGCATATATCATATTAGAACGGATAAAGTGTTCAACATTTTCAAAGGGTCATAAACAAGACTTTATCAACTGAGGGGAGTCATGAAAGTGTGACTGGCATTTTTTTTACGTTTTACACAATATTATTTCACCTCACAGCCACCGCATCGTAGCCACAAGTATGGCTTATGTCTTGAACATGCTGAGATAATACGAGTATACATTTATGAGCACCCTATGACTGACCGTGGAGGCGTTTTACACCTCTGCTGATTTTAAATTTAGTTTAAATTGACTCTAGAGACTATACATCTCTAAGCCATTTAGATTAAGTATCATATTATAGTATTAATTCTGGGCCCTATACATCCCCTTGTAATTCTAAAGATATTTGACCTGGAGACCCTAACATCTGCTCAATTAAAACGTGCCAATAAATTAAAGTGTTCTGGTTTTGCTGTTCTAATAAATTTTTTTTTACACTTTTTTCTAAAATACGGTATTTTTTTTCTCTTTATTTTTTTTTAATGACAGAGTGAGCTTTCTATGTGTAATTTATTATTTTACGTATTATAAGATCTGATGTAACTTGTTTAAAAAAAAAAAAACTTAGTGACAAGTTTCTTGCGGCGCATTCTTCTTGACAATCATGGTATTTCCGAAAGCGCTGGTAGACTCAAAAAATGACGTGTAAAAGAGCATTCAACTGCCTATTTGCTGAATAAAATTTTGAATTTTGAATTTTGAATTTTGACTTTGTCAACTCTGCTAAATCTGACAACCACCGCAGAGACGTGACGAATTTCACGCTTCATAATGACATGACCTATGCCCGTATGCCGTCATCCCTACTATCTACTCAACATGGATGGCAGATGGAAGCCATCTACAGTGTGTAGGCTCACCAATGTATTAGCACGTTCCCGTCGCGCAGGCGCGCTGCGTGGATGAAGTCGTTGCACAAAGCGAAGTACTGCGTCAGGTTCTGGTCCGGAGAGTCAGATGCCATTATGCAGAGATAATGTTTATCCTGAGAACAAGATAATGCAGTTTAATAACAACCGTGTAACTTTAGAAACTTCATTTCCGCTGAAATAATAATTATTAACGCTGAGGTAAAGTCCTTAAAGATGGCAACTGTGCAGAGTGTTGGAAGCCATCCCACAGCACAGCACAGGCCACAATATGGGCAAATAACCCGATTGGTACAGAAAAGTCAGCGACCACATATTGGTTTTCTTTAAAGTTAGTCTGTTAACTATCCAACAAAAGATGTTCTCCAGATGATGATGATCCTAATGATAATGATAATAGCGGATGTTTAGAAAAAAAATTGAATCGTAGGTAATGAAAAGACGTTGCGAGACGAAAAGCCCCGTTAGATTAAATATACCTAATCTGGTTTAATGCTTCAGCTTAACTTGGAAAAAATATACTTCGTACCGCGTACACTACAACGAACTATACAGAGACATTTGAACAGCTCGGAAGAAGGAATCATAATTTTTAAAGCGCAAAAATTCATACTTAAGTATTTTCCATGGGATAGTGACAGCCGAGTTGCGTCTGTGGTACCAAGTTATTTGTTGTTTTTACTGCACCATTAGGAAAATATGATAGTTATAATTCGCCCATAAGTAAGGAAATATAACTTATTTAAAACATCAGGTTACTAAGTATATAGGTAAATTTGTCTTGTAACAACTAAACTTATATACATATTTTTTTTTATAAACTCACTGAAACATGAATACACAGAAAAAAAACCAGAAAAATGCCAACTCCGGGAATCGAACCCGGATCCTCGACACTCTGGGTCGTGTGCTTTTCCCCTACACCACGGCTGGACATAGAGGAAAGGCTGAATTTTTTTCATGTATTCAAATCTTAGCTTGTTTTTATCACTTTTTGCAGTGACTAGCGCCATCTATGCGATTACTTCATAAACCGAAAACAACGCACCCTTTCGAAACTTATCAGTTTACCCAGGCTCAACGAGATGGCGCACTAAAGCAATCAATTCATGATCTCAGTAGGAGTATCTTTTTTGATACCTACCACAACTAAACTTTCCTTTCGATTTCCGTGATTTCTAGAGAAGTGTGTCTCCTGGCTCCTTCTACAACAGTTCCCTATAGTTGGCCAAATCAACGATAGCTTAGTGTATGAAATTTGTATTTAATTATTAGACTATGATGGTCGGATCAGTTGTTAGTGTTCAAACTGCCTACTTTTTTGACGCCTTAGATTTTAGTGATACTTACGTAATTTACGATTTTATTTTTTGATCAGGAAACAACCACATTGCATTGAGCGGTATTTAAAGAAGTAGGTAAGTACTTATTTAATTTAATCTTCTTGTCCCTAATTCCTTGAACTTTTTTCCACAGCGAAACCAAGTATGTGCCCGGAATAATTAGGCGCAGGAATTTCATCATGAATCCTCTTTAAGATTAAAACATTTTGCTTCAAGCGGTATACAGAGCGCCGTTAGGGATGAACGATGAAAAAAATCTAGTGAAACTGCCCCTTATTATGCAAAGTTCTCGTAACAGAGCGATACTTAGGTACCTAATTGTTAGTGAAATAAACGGATCACTCACGTATGTCAGTCGAGTATAGCTTGACATGTTTCGGACTAATCCGTAGTCGAGCAGCCGCGCGAGCAGAGCCGCGGCGCGCAATTTACGTCTCGCCACCGGCGTGGCGTGTGCTCCCAGAGGAAGGACTATGGATTAGTCCGAAACATGTCGAGCTATACTCGACTGACATACGTGAGTGATCCGTTTATTTCACTATGATTGAGTCTCACGGTAGTTTCATGTTAAAAGTACCTACCTAATTGTGTTTACGAAATTTTCCGCTTAGAAAAATGACAGTCTCTATTTCAGGTTATATAATCGGATGAGATGCTGGTTCTTTTGTCTTTCGTAAAAGCAAATAGTTCGTGCTATAAACAGACATGTTAGCACAAACAAAATTATTTACAGCTTGTTAAATCAAAATGCATAAATGATCAACCGTCTGAAACTATGTTTACTCATAATTTTTTTTTTTAACCGGCCAAGTGCGAGTCGGACTCGCGCACGAGGGTTCTGTACAAAGATTTCCTTGCTTTTCCCCAGTGTTTTAAGTAGTCCAGTATTAGCAAAGCCCTGTTCCCATATTTTGCTTATGATATATTTTACGGACAACAAAGTGATCCTATAAGGGTTTCGTTTTTTCCTTTTGAGGTACGGAACCCTAAAAAAAGATTGGATCCTATAGTAGGTACATATACTCGACTACTACCAGCAATGAAATAACCTAGAACTAGAAACGCGTCACGTAATCCAAAGCCCCATTAATCCTTATTGCAGTAAATTCCTATTACTGGTTAGTTTCAGAATAAAGTTCGAAAATAAATCTCGTTTCAGGAGTCGAGCAGAATCGTGCCTCAGCAGAAGACTTTATTTCAATTTTAATACCCGCCTCTATTATGCTCATCCAGCGACGCGGCCAGCGAAGTTTCAATACATTGCTTGTATTACCAAGTATCCGCTGAACGATGAACATCTCGACCGCGCAATGTACATAAAGTTCGCACTCCGAGTATTCGGGTGCGGATAGGTACTCGTGGTTCGTGGTTGGGCCTGTAATGTTGGTGGGAGCAACTCCCTAAAGGCTCTCGCGCAGAACTTTGCCAGACTTGGAACTTACTAATTATAGATGCCTATCTAGTAACCCTAGGTGCATGTTTGTAGAATTTAAGTGCTTCTGTAATTGGAAACAGAAGTATAATCTATCAAAACTTTATATCTTTAAATCATGGCAACATTTACTCAGAAAAATTCTGGTAGAGGTGCTGCGTGAAAGCATACCTTTGTCGCATAGACTTAGCTGTCTTAACGTGTGGTCGCAGGTAACATTGGTTTTAGTTCATTAATATGAACTTCCTCAAAGTAACGCCTGATTCAATCAAAATTTGAGATTAGTGAGTGAATCCTGTTCTGATTTAGGAGATGGCAAAATTATTACATACCTAGTTTAAATTCAATCATGTTTTTTTAAGATTTTGACAGCAATATAGGCCAACATAACTTACAAATTCAATACAACAGCAGTACTTAGAGGTGCCTTAACATTTTCCGACGAGAAAGACTCACCACTTAGCGCGAACGATCAATAAAGGTTAGTTATTCAATCGCGATATCTAATACCCTCCGAAAACTACCACAAGCAAGATAACATATATCAACATTACTATAAAACCCAATACCAATACAGTAGCGATACGTGGCACGGCTGGAGCTAATATAATTCCTCAAAAGGATACTCGATACGATCTTCACGGATAAATAATTCGAGTTGCTTGCGGCAGATGTGTTGTCGAGCGATAAACGAATTTCCCCCGTTTCCTGCAACGATTTCGCATCCGACGGTGGCAGAGCGCTTAATCATTTATGACAGTCGCAACTTATAGGCAAGCTGTTGATTTACTGCCAATGCCAACAAAGAGATTCAACTGTTAAAACACTCGATCTTGCCTATTCATCAGTGTACTGTACACATAACGTCTTCATAAAGCGTAATATAATCAGTCATCGTTATCAACGTGCACTTTTCGTAGCAAAGGGTATGGTTGGCAGAAAAAACAAATACATTTGAATATTCACTTTTGTTCTTAACTATGAAATAAATACTTACCTTCTTAGGATTACACCTCTCTACACCTCTAGATATTATTCTTTACGGTACAAAACCTTTTTCGCTCTAATATATTTAAAAAAAAATATACGTCAAATGACATTTCATAAAAATACAACTTCAGTTAAAAATCTACGCGTAGTGTTTATTTTATTTTAAATAAATAATAATCCAATGCACATCGTATCTAGAGTTGCTATTCAAGTATTTCAAGTGGCGTCTTAATTAAGTACACGTATGATTGTCGAAAATTGATAGTCATAATGTAATGTTTGACATAACTTTTCTTTTCTCTGAAACCATTCATTTTTCAGAATTGTTATAAAACAAACCTAACCTATAGAGTTGTACAGGATGACCATTTTAAAAATTAAGAAAAAGGAAAAAAATTATGACCAACAAAAATTATGACAAACGTTACATTATGACTTATAAAATTATGGCAGTCGAAAGGATCCCAATTTGGATAAATGATTATAAATCTCATAATTTTGGAAATACCTATATAAATTTGAAATACTTGTGTATTTGTTTTTTTGTCAACCATACTTTGCTACGAAAAGTGCACGTTGATAACGATGACTACATAAGTACTTAGAGTACGATAACGAAATAGCAGAAATTAAATGAGGGAGTCTCTCTCTACGTAACTGACACATTTTTGACGTAAAATGGTACAAAATGGAAACAATCACGTGTGTAATATTTTAGTTTCTCTTTCATCCATTTTCTACTCTGCGCATCCACCAGAAATGAAAAGAAGAATTCATCCTATAGGGCGTAGCTAAGCGTAGCTACCTCGCATAGCTCTAGGTGAATGCGAGCCTAATTATCATACAACGATAGAAATAGCAACAATAAAAGAATTGTTACACAGTAATGCGACGGAACCACCATAATCTCGTTGGCGAAGGTTCACAAAATTTGCATGTGGTGCGGGGTTACGGAACGACACTCACTGAAGTTGGCACAAACTCATTACGTTGACTGAAAGGTGTCGTTCGCTAAAACTCCCGTCAGGAGAACCCGAGATGGGAGGACAGAAGATAGCAGGGCTTAAGGTTTTGATAGGGCGGGGGGAGAAGGTCGCGTTTATTTCGCCGTACATGCATATAATGGATAGAAACGACCATGATTCAACACAATGGCGGCGTACTTATGAGGCGAAAATGAAAAATACAATAGGTAATATGAGATACAACAAAACAGAATTCATTCTGCTTTCTGACATTAAGATTAAAGACAGTTCTTTCTATGTTATACTGTAACAGGCTGCATGTATGTATACTTAATTATGTCTAGTACTTACATGTAGGTACCTTTCATTATTACTTGACGTGAAACCTTTTCTTTTTTTCAGTTAGTTAGAAGGCAACTCCTGCACCTACTATCAAGGACAATAAAACCAAGAGGACTGCCAGTGTCTATACGATGCCGCGTTCCTTTGAAATGCTGTTGTAGTTAGTTTTACTACGGAGGGGTCTCTGTACCATTCATTTGGTATGACACTTAGACCTCTGGCTAACACAATAGCGCCATCTATGAACTGAAAGAAAAAACGAATTTAGATGGCGCTATTGTGTTAGCCAGAGGTCTATATATCATACCAAATGATTGGTACAGAGACCCCTCCGTAGTAAAACTAGCTACAGCAAAGGAACGCGGCATCGTATAGACACTGGCAGTCCACTTGGTTTTATGGTCCTTGCTACTATCAATAACGCGTGTTGCACAGCTACACGAGTATTTGCAGACGACATCACCTTCATTATTAGCATAGTCTTATTTATATTTTCTCAAACATTGTCGGAAATGTTGTCATTTTACTCGAAGTAACAGAACACGAAGTGCCTTGTTGACGGCCGCATTACATTGCAGGCGCGATTACCTGTCCATAAATCGGATTGCTGGACTGTTTTTCATTTGTTTTTAACTTTTTAAAAAGTAAAATAGACCATGGAAACATCCAGTGACATATCTCATTCAGCCAAACCGGTGGATGTATGCAGGCGTTCTATTCGAAATTTAACATTTTTATCAATGTCTTAAATAGCTTGGCAGTATTAAAAAGAAAAACATGCTTTTTTAACTAAAAAAAAATGGTTGGAATGAAATCATACGTAAACAAGTAACAATAACGCACAAAGTCTTGCACGCACAAAGTTATGCAAGTTATATTAATTTAATAGTTTTTAGTGACAAAATCGTGATCATTTGTTGTACAGAAGTCCACCATGATGAAAATCAGAGGATAACTATTAACTAAAGCAAACTGCTTAGTACCGCTTAAATTTCAATGGAAATATTTAGTCGTTGTGAAACTATTATAAAACAGGGGTAAGGAAATTACCTAATGAATTTAGTTAGTTATTAAGTATTTAATTAAATTAAATATGTTAATAATGACGAAGATATTGTAATATTTTGCAATAAATAATAATTAAGACACTGCCACAAATAGTAACAATGGCAGTTTTGGCTTGCTGTATTATGAGAGTTAATTAATAATTAAAAATTCCTTATTTCCTCTTAATGTCTGAGAAAAAATCTATATCTGCCACGGCTGGAATAGCAATTCACTCACCTGCGGTTCGTGTTTTTAAACTAAGTTCTCGCTCCAGCAATTGCTCACTTTCCACGCCTGGGCATTAATCTACTATTGTCGCGGCGTCAAGATTACAGATTACATCAGACTTGCTAATATTGATTGTCATTACTAAATCCTAGACAGAAAATCGCATCGTAACGGGGCGATAGAGCAATTACCAACGCCACACGGCAGTAAAACAGCGCTTGTCGCAAATTGGATCAATCCAGGTGTTTGCGTCTATGCGCGACGAAGCTTCAGTAGGTTGTTGTAGAACGTGATAGCGGTAGAAATTGGAAATTTAGTTGTGATGTACGCAGATTAAGAACCACTGCACTAAGATAGAGCTCCGCCAGAAAGTAAAGCTACCCCATACTTTTGGATACTTTGCCTGTTACGCTACCAGGATACCATGTGGCGGTTTGGAAGTTACGGTACTAATGTCGGCGTGAATGTTACTAAGCGTGTGCTCCGGTATGGATGTCCCGAACAATTTGACCGCTTCGGCTGAATCACTGTTAATGACTATTTTGGATGTTTCCAAGTATTTGATGATCTTGACTGCTATTTACTATGACGCTGTCTGTACGCGGATGCGGATAGTAAAATCAAATTACGCAAAAAATGCGTGTGATAAGTTGCCAATTTATTTAAATACAAGCAATAAATTACGATATAGTAATGAGGGCTACTGCGAGTCAAAAATCCTCTAGGATTGCTAGTGTCGATATAGTGAGGTCTATCTGTCATTCTCCATCAATGAGAGACAAGCTACTGGCCTATGATTGGTGGATATTGACCGATAGACCTCACTCTACACTAGCGATCCTAGCGAATTTTTGACACGCGAATCTAATTTTAGCCGTCTTATGTGCACACTTGTTAATGAACATGAAAGAACGAAAAGGTAAATAATTGAAGAATAAAGTGTAAAAAACGGGCTCGTTGCAAATAAATTACCGATAATGTGGACGCAGCGCAGGTGTGGCTAGATGACGTCACATAATATTCTCGTATACAAATGAATCAACCACAACCGGCCCCCAGAGAAGACTCTCATTAATTGTTGAACTAGGGTCAACGACACGTGGCTCGACGCAGTTCAATCAGACTATAAAGGTGGACTAAAGTATGTCACGCTTGCCCAATTAGTTATTAGAAGGTACAATAAGTGTGTATATCCACGCCCTGACTGTATGGATAGGATTCAAGTAAGTTAAAATCTTAAATGCTCGTAGATTTAACAAAGAATGTAAAGCTACACAGAGGTACCTATACTTTATTTTTACTGTAATTACGTATATAATACGAAGGCAGAGGTTTCTCCTTTTGATTTCCCCTTCTCTCATCTCTGAGTCATTGCATCGTTGCATCCAGTTGCATCGTTCTCTGCTCTCACTATCGTAATTTCAGGGTTCCAAATGGAGTTATATATAGCGGGTAATACTCTTCTTATTGCGTAACTTCTTCGACATGAATCTCAAAGGAAATCCGAAATCTCTTTTTTCCAAAAGCCACAAATCATCTCAAATGTTGTTACAATACCCAACGTACAGTGGACGTGAATAAATCATGATATTGGGATACGTTCGTATGATCGCGGTGAGTTCGGCAACGAACGGACAAATCGAGTGGGACCCGCGGGTCCCGACACTTGCTCTGAACTTAAAATATTCCTAATATTTTTGTGCTCTCGCTACCGATAGAATAAATAAAAAATCTTTGCCGAAGCTTACGTAGGTACCAAAAGAAGTAAAAGTCTGTCTTGGCCTTGGCATCAAAGAGTTCTTTTATTTTATTACTAATGGCCCTGTGAGCTGAGCTGTAGACCTCGCGAACTCAATTTGTTTTTTTTTTATAACAACTAAATAAAAAAATACCATGAACTTAGTTACCTGTATGGAACCTGCTCACGAAATTTTACGAGAATCGGTTAAGGAATGCGACCTATAGAGGAGAACAGCCGGACAGTCAATCCAAAGCATTTTCGTGCAAGCTGAAAAAGACACGTGTCGCGCTCTCCGTCAATTATGAACACTTTTCAAACTACGTGAAACTAACTCTATTAGCTAGAACATCATTCAGAAGACGTAAAAAAATCATAACGTTAGTAAATCTTCAAACATGCACTAAGACGGACCACGTGAACCAAGGCTAGGCGCCCGCTCAAAAATAGGCTACTTAAGTTTTGAATGTGTGCGAGATATGCAGACCGTACTTACTCCACGAGATACGACACGCAAAACAAACGGCCGACGAGACCGTTGTTGATTTATGAAACTTGTTTTACGATAAAGTTTGGACCCGTTCCGTTATATTTGCCCCAACTCTCGGTCCGAATCGACTTAAATTTTTAAGAGAAACCAATTAATTATTTAATATCGCCGATGAGACATACCGGGTCAAAGCCGGTTCTCGGCTCGGTTTTATTTGCATTGTAAGAGGTGTAGCTCTACATTCGCATGAAAGTTTTACTTTTTTAATGAGATTTCGTTAGCAAATATTGCTTGATCGAATTCCAGTGGGGCGTGAGAAAGACAATAAGAGCGCTGAACGTTAATTAATAGCAGTCATTGTGAACACGTTGATCCGGGACACTTCGCAAGAACAAAGGAATTTGAATTAGAGAAGGTAGAAACAAATTCCGAGCTCTTAACCAGTTAGAATATTCATTAGGTTTTCGGTAGCAAAACTCAAAACATTCTGACCTTTCGCAGGCACGATCTACTGTTGAAATGTTAGGATAAGTTTTTTAATCTTTCCATTTTCTACCCCATTTGATAGTTTATGTGGGCTTTGCATACCTACAGTACCTTTACAGTAGTAAAAGTGGAAAACTGTTTGCATGTGGACGTGCCGTTTGAAGCCGCAATGTAATATTCATGAAACGTGAGGAATTCCACTCCCATGGACACTCGGCGATTACTGGCTGAAATCGCTTTTCGAACTACCGATGCATTCTCATTCAACAATTTGGTGCATTCCAGAGAAAGACAAATCGACAGTTCGAAATAGTACATTATGATACAAGTGTGCTAAGTTGGTCATTACACTCGAGGCGGGTGTGAAGCCTGAGCGAAACGAAGGCTTTAATATAGCCGAGGAGTGTAATGACTAATGCTCGCGCGTTTCATACGACGTTTTTCAACACACTTGCGAGGAAAAAAAATAGTAAAAATTAACTAAGTATTCAACTGACCTATGTCGCTATATTGTTTATATTGGTTATTTGGAACTTCCTTTGAGAACTATCCAATGTCTGAATGTCTTTGGTGATGGCACCTTGTGGATTTTTTGCTGTGATAAACGTCCGAGTATTTCTTTAAGATCACAGTTAAACGTGAATAGGTTTTGATGTCGGTTCCAGTTTTCGTCCGTATTTGCAAAATCGAGTAAATATATCTAAGTATTATTCCCCACAACGAACTATATTGTACGTGTTAGCAAGTTTAATTACCTAGTAGCTTTACTCAAAGTATGCTCCGTGGAACCCTGGGGCTCCGCATAGATTTTGTGGGGACTCCGCGGTGTTACTTGGCCACAATACATTCTTTAGGAGGACAAGTTCAGAAAATAAATACAATTTAGTAACTAATTATAAATATTACGTGATTACGATAGTTAGTTCAATAAGCTGGCTATAAACACATTTTCAGAAAACCTTTAATACTTGATTGGTCATTTTTACTATTCTTTCATTGTATAAAACTTTTAGTTTTAGTTCATCGGTTAACATGTATTTCTCTTTTGATTTAGATGGCACAATAATCCACTTTAACTTTAAAAACATCAATTGCATTTTGTATTCACTTGTATTTCTTGATTCTACATTTATTTTTCAATGATTAAAACTCTACAGTTTTCAAAGTTATAAACATTGCAGCTCTCTACTAGGTACTACAAACAAATACAAAAAAGGCGACAGCACCAGTGTTGCCAGACCCAATTTTCAAAAGTTACCCCGGTGTGATCAAAAAGTTACCTTTTGCCTAAAAAAGTTACCAAATACTATAAACATAAATCGTCGGTGAGTAATATATCAAAAGACTCGCCATTATTAAAAACCGACCACCTGAACCAAAACAGTGAGGGCGTGCATGCAGTTCGAATTGCATTTCCCTCCGATTTTCGATCTGATTTAATTTACTTACCCCTTCACCCATCCTCCACCCGAAGACGTTGCCGCCAAATCAAATGTTTCATTTTGCCGAAGTCCCTTTCATTCTTCTGTATTACATCATATAAGTGAAAGAAATGGCAAGATACGAACGTGTTTCGCGGAAGCTGAGCTATTTTTACGTCAATGCACGTTCCGTTTTACGTATTTAAAGCGTCAGCTGGACATTTATAAATTTATTTAACAGCGCTTAAAATAATATTTGAAAATAAAGATAGAGTTCAAAAGTAACCTAAAAGTAACCTTTTGAGCTGGGGAACCCGGCCGTTACCTGACAGAGCTAAAAGTAACCTAAAAGGTTACAAAAGTTACCTTCTGGCAACACTGGACAGCACAGCAATTTTCTTTTTAATTTTTTCGCGCTTGTTCCGCGCGATATGTTATGTAATGCGCGCGCAGGTTCAAATCAAGGCACAGACCAAACCGCCATACAACCTAATATTAAAAATATGTATGATAAACTACAAAATAATGTTTTAAATACACAAATAAATGTTAATTCGTAGATAAAAAATGATAATTTACTTAAATTAAATAATATTGTGTCATCTTAATCTAAAATATTTTATTTATTCACAATAATTTGTTCATTGCTTTTAGGCGGGAAAAGACTTTGCTGAGATTAAAAAAAAATGTAAAAAAACACTAGTGCGGTAATTATAAAGTAAAAAACACGCGTGTGTTATAAGTTGTATTACGAACTTTAATACTATGCAATAAGATTCAATTTACGAGCAAGTGTGTTGAAAATACTAATAACGTTTTCACTATATATAAATGTGGCCGGCATGGCGTCATGGAAAAATTGCCCATAGGTATGTTCCTTACTAAAACATAACGTCTGATGTAATCGCTACAAATTGCCAACCATTGGCCTGTATTGCCGTCCTAATTGCACCACTGCGCCGACCGATAATTGCTCAGCAAAATGCTGCCATAAAAATGTTCGGCACTCTTATTTATACGACCGGCATTTATTTTGAAACAACTTCGAGCAAAGTCGATTGGTATTAGAACAAGCTGGATTTATCCTCTAGTCTTGGAGCGATCCCGCGCTGCGTTTCATAAAATATTCCAGTGATTCGATCACTGGGAACAAATTTAATGTGTCTATAAATTTCAGACTTGGAACAACTTTATACATAAACAAAGTTCCCAGGACGTCTATATTCCTTTGGTTTTAGTTCTGAATCTAACATTTCCACATCATTTCCGCTCTAGGTTACTGGATAGTATCTAAAATTATAAATACACTTAAAATAGTAGTTTGGCGACCTGAATTATAGATTTTAGTAATAAAATTAAAAAAATAGTACCTATTATTTTGAAAGGCAATGTAGGTTTTCACACTAAACGTTTTAGGCGAAGGTGGACATTTTAAATATTCGATAGAATTTAATCATCTTATGCATATAATACGAAAGTTTAACAGCGTCTTTACCTCCTATCCGATATGCGGTATAAATAATTAAAACTCCCTAAATAGCAGTGTTTTATTTTATTTGTGAGGTGTTCGTAGGTAAGTATTTTATTTTTACAGTGCATTAGTTTTTTTTGCTGCAATACTGTAAAATTATTTCGGTAATAAATAAATAAACAATAATAATGTACATATTTTTATACGACAAGGACGGCAAACGAGCAAGTGGGTCACCTGATGGTAAGTGATCACCATTGCCCATAGACACCTACAACCCCGGGGGGGTTTGCAGATGCGTTGCCAACCTAGAGAACTAAGATGAAAATGCCTCTTGTGCCCGTAATTACAGCGGCTACCTATATATTTATAGATGTTTTCCGGAACGTTTAAATATAGGTACGAGGGCGGGATGATAAGTAACTAGCCTTAGGTATTTAAAAAGTTTTAATAAAAAAAAAACTTTCTCATTTTTAAAAATATGTCTCTGGCTATCTCTGTTCTAAATTTGAATTTGGTGGCTTGAATATTTTATTGATTTTTTGGCATTTGAAAATACATTGTGTCTGTTGTTTTTCAAAATTGATAAAATTGAACAAACAGCGGTGATTAAGTTTCTTTATATGAAGGATGTGAAGGGGCTTGATATTTATGAAGAGTTAAAGAATGTTTTGGGTGAATGTGCTCTTTCTCACGCCACAGTAAAAAACTGGGTGGCTGAGTTTAAACGCGGCCGTACAAGTGTCCAAGATGAAGCCCGCCCCGGACGTCCAAAAATCGTCACGACTCCGGAAATGGTGTCCAAAGTACATGATATAGTTTGAGCAGATCGACGATTGAAGCTATCTGAAATAGCTGACACTACAGGTATTTCGAAAGAACGGGTACATCATATCTTAAGTGACGAATAAAATATGAAAAAGTTATCCGACCGTTGGTTGCCGCGTTTGCTTACGCACGATCAAAAAAGAATTCGGGTGCAAAACTCGAAGGCATGCTTGGATCGTTTTCAGAGAAATAAAGCAGATTTTATACGTCGATTTATAGCAACAGATGAAACATGGGTTCACCATTACACGCCAGAATCAAAAATTCAATCAAAACAGTGGACTGAATCTGGGTGTTCGGCTCCTAAAAAAGCTATGGCTGTAAAGTCGGCTGGAAAAGTGATGGCTTCTGTCTTCTGGGATGCAAATAGAATTTTGTTTATAGATTACCTTCCCAAAGGTCAAACTATTAATGGAGAATACTACGCTAATCTTTTAGATAAGCTTTATCAATGTATTCAGCAAAAACGACCAGGTTTAGCGAAAAAAAAATCATCTTCCATCAAGACAACGCAAGGGTTCACACTTGTGTTAAGGCTATGGCAAAAATCAACGAATTGAACTATGATTTGCTGCCCCACCCACCTTATTCGCCTGATCTAGCACCATCAGACTTCCACCTTTTCCCCAAGCTAAAAAATTTTTTGGGTGGACAGAAGTTTGCCACAAATGATGAAGTTATTGCCGCCGTAGAAGAGTATTTTGCCGGTCTTGAAAGAAGTCATTTTATAGAGGGCATTACAGCTTTAGAACGAAGATGGAACAAGTGCTTAGAGGTACATGGAGAGTATGTTGAAAAATAAAATCAAATTTATCACGCCAACCTAAGTATTTTTATATTAGGCTAGTTACTTATCATCCCGCCCTCGTATAATAGGTATTTACACTTCAATTAAATGTGGGTATAAGAAGTGGAGAAAATCGAGGCGATTCGCTAGTACCTAGAGACATAAATCCCATGACGTTTTGCCTAAAAGTTTTATGGCTATTGCTAGCAAGGCTACGGATATAAAAGGCCCTGTCAAAAGGCTTTTAAGTGAGCCAAGGTCAAGGCTCCCGCGGAATGGTTGTATTCAATATATGATAGGGTGTTGCTTATTTCAAAGGGAACGTTGAGTGGGTGGGACCGAATCAAACGAGTGTATTCAAAAACATTTAATAACAGCTATTAAAACAAGGCAACGAGGCTATGTCCGAGGTAGATGATACAGTATGTATATAATGTAGAAAATAACGGAAAACCAGATTTAGATGTCTTTATTTTATACTTAAGAGAAGATGCAAAATTGGGATGCGTCCATGTAAAATAACACATAAGTTCTCCCACCATCTATAGCTAGGCTAAAACTTCACTCTACTTACCGGTCCTCATAAGTAATAAACTATTTAGGTAGCAATAAATAATTTAATTGAGTTTGGATTAAAATTAGCAGCCATATTATTATAAAATGCAAAAATACTTTTTATATCATATAAATATTTAAGTAGGTTAGTACGTAAACTTCTTCACATATCAGAATATTAGGATAACCTAGGGTATTTAGCTAACGTGCAAGTCATGGGCAAAAAATGTGAAAATCAAAGCTATCATGTCTACAAAAATCTGCATCTGCAAATCTATTTTACTTAAATATCACTTCGTACTTCAATCTTCACGGCTAAAATATCTTAAAACCAAAAGCTGGCTGCCCTCGGACGCGGAGTGCTAAGTGAAAAGCTCTCATAATTATGTTAAACGCGCTCAAGAAGAAATTACTTCATTGTTTGCAAAGAAACTGCGACGTCATCCAAAACAATTTGCTTTAACGGAGAACAAATGGAGCGCCTTTTACGAAATTCGTCAGAAAGTACGTCAACTTTTGCCTAAAACTAGGCTTAAATTCTTATAAATCATTTTCTTCATACATTTTCTAATACGAGGGCTGTTTGATAAGTACCCGTTTTCTAAATATATTAATATCACTGGCCGCAAATAAGTATACCACCTTTTTAAGCCATTTTTCAGAGGCGGGAAAATTAAAAAAAAAATAGCATTCTTTTGTTTTTTTTTTCTTATTTGACAACGATTCAGTGAAGGCGTGAACTTAAAATTGTTAAAATGGAGAAAGAACAGTATCGGTCTGTAATTAGATTCTTATTTTTGGAAGGAAAAACATGTGATGATATAAAAGTAAGAATGCAAGCGGTTTACCATGAATGTGCACCTTCTATGACAACCGTCAGATATTGGTATAACAAGTTTAAGCGGGGGAGAACAACCGTCTTTGATGAGGATCGCCCAGGCCGGCCAGTTGAGGTGACTACAGACGATATGGTTAAGAAAATTGAAAATATCGTTTTAGCCGACCGCCGAATTAAACTTCGAGAATTCGTTGATGCTATAAAATTCTGCTCTAAACTAGACGCAGCAAATGCAATGAATAAGAGGTTTGTGAGCGCAGCTGCGGCGTGCGGCGCCCCGCGCGCCAACCTCACGGTAGTTCGCGCTGATCTGAGTGCTGCTCGCCCGCCGGCCGACCGCTGCTTGCGGCTGCGGCCGTTCACGGCGGAAGAGGTATACATGATCATAACTAAGCGGATACCCCATAAGACCACCAAAGATATATACGATATATCAATGGAAATCATGCACCTAGCTGCTGCTCCATTGTCGCCGGTGCTGGCGGCCCTGTTCAATCAATGCATTGAGGAAGGTATTTTTCCATCAGCCCTAAAAATAAGCAAGATATCTCCTCACTTCAAAGGTAAAGGTATGAGGGAGGACATAGATGGATGGAGGCCTGTGTCTGTTATACCGGCGGTGGGGAAGATATTGGAGAATGGTCTCAGTTCCCGTTTAACCGAGTATTTAGACACAATAGCCGCTTTGACCCCGCGACAGTACGCGTACCGCGCGGGCCGGTCGACGGCCGCGCTAGCCAGGCAAGTGGTGCGCCGCGTGGTGGACGCCCGCGAACGTGGGTTACAGGTCGCAGTTCTGTGCTGCGATCTGTCAAAAGCGTTTGACGTCGCTGATCATGGCGTGCTCGCAATAAAACTGCGCCACTACGGTATTGACGGTCCGACTCACGCCCTAATCTCTGATATCCTCAATAACGGGTCACAGGTGGTTGTGAGTGACGGAGGGAGTGTGAGGTCTGTATCGTTGCCAACAACAATGGGAGTGGCACAGGGATCGTCGGTATCGAATATTCTTTTCTCGCTGCTTCTCAACGACCTTCCGGAGGCTGTACCGGCGGCGGAAATTTTCATGTATGCAGATGATGTCACCGGTATAGTCTGCGCATCAAGCAGTAGAGAACTAGAACTCCGGCTGAACGAAGCCGCCAATCAGTTGTCCCGCTTCTTCCAGAGTAACGGGCTAGTACTCAATCTAAAGAAGACTCACTTCCTACACTTCCATCTTGGAGGAAGGATGCCGAATGCCCTCGCAGTCCTTGTAGACGGTACCAGCATAGAACAGGTCCACGCTACGACATTCCTGGGCTTCGAACTCGATGAAAGACTGCAGTGGGGACCCCACTTAGATAAAGTGTGCTCCAAGTTGGGGAGTGCATGCTTTGCACTGCGACGGCTCGCGAGGGTGATGCCTCAGGGTGTGGTCCGTGCGTGCTATTTCGCCACCGTTCACTCGCTTATACAATATGGCGCAGAGCTGTGGGGGCGCGCTGCCGACTGGGAACGTGTCTTCCGTATGCAAAAAAGAGCCGTCAGAGCTATTGTACAGGTGAGCCAGGACACATCAGCGAGACCGTACTTTAAATCCTTACAGATTCTTACGCTGCCGTCTGTGGTAATTCTGCAGGTAGCCACATACGTGCGCTGTAACCTGGGAGAATACGTGACCCGGGGAGAGGCGTGCGGGCGAGAAATGCGAAACGCCAACCGACTTGTGGGCATCAAACATAGACTCGCGAAATCAAGAAAACTGACCCACGTAATGGGTCCGACGGTGTATAATAAACTGCCTGCGCCAGTCATACATGCGCCGTCGCTTAGGTCGTTTAAACATAAACTCAAATGCTGGCTTGCCGAGCGCACGTTCTACACATTTAAAGAGTTCCTAGAATATACACCATAGCACAGTCAATATGCAGGTTAATTCAATGTTACCTGATTTAATTTTTAATGAATTGTACTGTAATTAGACTATGTTTAAATTTCATATTATTCTTGACATGACTAGCAACAATAGCAAATTAATTTTACATTGATGTAAGATACTCTAAGTATTTTAATAGAAAATAGTACACTTATTTTATTTTAGTTACCTACTCTGTATATTTATCTAGTGACATAATGTATAAAAACTATGAGATCCGACATGTAATATGAATTATTATGAATAAATAACTATGAACTATGAACTATAAACGTTTCAATCGAGAGGGTACAACACATATTAGAAGAAAAATTGGGTATGAAGAAAGTATCGGCGAGGTGGGTGCCGCGTTTACTCACGGAGGAGCAAAAACGGAACCGACTGACTACTTCGGAGCAGTGTTTGGCCGTGTTCAAACGTAACCCGAAGGAGTTTCTGCGTCGTTTCGTGACCGTGGACGAAACGTGGGTCCACCACTACACCCCGGAAATGAAAGAGCAGTCGAAGCAGTGGATTTTACCGGGTGAACCTGCTCCAAAGAAAGCAAAAACCGTCCCATCGGCTGGAAAGGTCATGGCGACCGTTTTTTGGGATTCGCAAGGTATTATACATATTGACTATTTAGAAAAGGGAAAAACAATAACAGGGCAGTACTATGCCAATTTATTGGATGAATTTGACGCCGTGTTGAAGGACAAACGACCCCATTTAAAAAAGAAAAAAGTACTGTTTCATCACGACAACGCCCCGGCTCATTCGTCCAGAGTTGTGACGGCTAAATTAGCACAGTTACGCTACGAACTATTGTCTCACCCCCCGTATTCTCCAGATTTGGCCCCATGCGATTTCTTGTTGTTTCCCAACCTAAAAAAATGGCTCGGTGGCAAGCGATTTGGATCAAATGACGAAGTCATTGCCGCCACAGAGGCCTATTTCTTTCCAAAATCATACTTTTTGGATGGTTTATTGAAGCTTGAGTATAGGTGGAACAAATGTATAGAGTTAAAAGGTGACTACGTAGAAAAATAAATGCATATATACAAAAAAAAAAACGGTTTTTTTTCCATAAACGAGTACTTATCAAACAGCCCTCGTATTTTAAGCAGAAATTAACATTGACTGGATTCTTAATTGACAGTGTCTTGCTAGGCCTACATTGTTAAAGTCCATGAAATAAGTGCTAAGTAACTAACCATAGCAGTACCTACACACAATATAACTACTTACAGTAAAAATCTTGCTTGACGAAAAAACATACATACATACATACCTTCCATGTTTTAAAAAAAATATTTAAACCTAACGGTGGTAAAGCAATTAATTATTCGAATATAACTAAATGTCATTAGTGATAATCATAAGACTGTTTTATCATAGTGAAATAAACGGATCAACTCACGTATGTTAGTAGAGTAGGTATTGTAGCCCGACATGTTTGACATGTTTCTGACTAATCCATAGTCCTTCCTCTGGGAGCACACGCTTCGGCGGTAGCGAAACGAAAACTGTACTCAATTGACAGTTACGTAAGACAACTGTTTATTGAATCCGGAATTGAATAGAGAGAGCTACCTTCATACCAAACTTCAAGTTTCTAGAACAACTGGAAGTATCCTTTAGGTTTTGGATTTCGGCAATTTGCATGGAAATAGCCTTTTTAATTACTGTATCTTTTGATTGCGTTGACTTAGAAGGTTGATTTTTTCACAGCTTCAAGGGACCACAGGCTTGAGTATTTGATATTAATTTCAGCATGCTACCTCCACGAGTTCCAGAGAAAAAGAGTCTTGACAGACAGACAGACAGACGGACAACAAAGTGATCCTATAAGAGTTCAGTTTTTTCCTTTTGAGATACGGAACCCTAAAAAGACCAGGTTATGAATTATTATTTTATGACTTGATCGGGAGACATCCAGAGCTCACACGATTCACACATCATGCCAACTTCATACTCGACATACGCTAGGTAGAGTTGGAAATTTGGAAAACTATGTACACATCCAACAAGCTTATTACCGCAGCTATAAGGTTGATGCGTGGTACATATTTTTATCACTTTGTGTGAATACACATTTTTGCCCTTTTCTGTATATGTAATATGAAGTGTTTTTGACGAAGGGTAATTTACATTCTAGATCTAGGCAGTACAGTAATTAGTGATGCTGACACGAAGCTTCATGTTGCGGATTGCAACTCCGGTAATACCAAGGACCATAAAACCAAGAGGACTGCCAGTGTCTATACGATGTCGCATTCCTTTGAAATATTAAGCTTGGTATGACATTTAGACCTCTGGCTAACACAATAGCGCCATCTAAATTCGTTTTTTCTTTCAGTTCATAGATGGCGCTATTGTGTTAGCCAGAGGTCTAAGTGTCATACAAAATTAATGGTACAGAGACCTCTCTATAGTGAAACTTGCTACAGCAGGCTCAGTATTTTACAGGAACGCGACATTGTATAGCCCTTGGCAGTCCTCTTGGTTTTATCGTCCTTGGATAATACTACGGCTAGTTCTGCGCTTAGGTCCTGCCAGTATAGGTACATATGGACGAAAATGGGCGGTAGGAATTTGGGCGGAATATTTCAGAAATTAGTATGAAAACGAGGTAAGTAAATTTTTAAGGAAAAAGTAAACAAAACAATATCTTGATTATTCATTATTTGGTATGGAAGATCATACAATTTCACATTTTTTCGGATAATAAATACAGCAGTAAATATGGTTACAAGCGAAAAATAGGGGTGACTTATTTTTTTCTTCTCTATAAAATAGGGGTGACTTATTTTTTTCTTCTCTATAAAATAGGGGTGACTTATTTTTTTCTTCTCTATAAAATAGGGGTGACTTATTTTTTCTTCTCTATAAAATAGGGGTGACTTATTTTTTTCTTCTCTATAAAATAGGGGTGACTTATTTTTTTCTTCTCTATAAAATAGGGGTGACTTATTTTTTCTTCTCTATAAAATAGGGGTGACTTATTTTTTTCTTCTATAAAATAGGGGTGACTTATTTTTTCTTCTCTATAAAATCGACAAAATGGATTTCGATGAAAAAGCAAATTATGATAGGTATATTTTTTCTGATAGGATAATTGTAACTTTATAATTGTAAGATGGCTACAAATCTAATAATTTTACAACCATTTTCAAAGGTGAAGGCTCAACTAAGCAAGATATTGTAAAAAAATAGAAACACTTTAAGTCTTAGCCTGTTTTTCTACCAGGTTCAACCTTTATTGGCGCTATTTGTCTGGATATTCTCGAGAATACAGAAAACCTTCTCGAGTAATCCTGACAAAACGCTGAGTTTTCTGCCGTAGTCACCTAGAAAACGCATTTTAGTGTCACAGGTGTATCTGTACCTAATAATAGCACGTTATTGTTGTTAGTAACGAGTGGGATAATGAAAGAACATTGCTCAGTGTGGAAGCCTGGACGGTGCCAGTACTGTAACTGTAATAGAAAAATAGTACCTAAGTGTAAATGGGACAAAAATATAAGTTCGAGTACAGGATCTGCGGTTTAACTAAAGGCTTTGCGTTGCTGCGAATGCGCGGCGGGGTGCAGCTTTCGTTTGACGTGGTGATTCAAAGAATGAATGGTGATTGCTTATTTATACTTTAGTGTTGCTTACAAGTAGGCATTTTATAAATGTCATCTGCTTAAACGTATGCCATTAACTACATAGGTACAACTTAATGGTTCTTACATTCAGCCTTCCCATAATTAGACACATAAACATCAGACTTTGCTTTTGATTGTTTGCTAAGTTTTCCTTACTTACCAGGTTAGCTGGAAGAGATCCCTTTTTAGGGATATGCTCGCCTTTGTACTACAATTTTGTTTTGGTATATTTATTGTAATTGTCTTGTAATATTATGTGCAATAAAGGATTTACATACATACATACATACTTTTCATCGTATCGTAAAACGAAAGTGAGCGTGGAATCGACATTGATATTAAAATTCAAATCTTATTTCGTACCTAATTTATTGAATCAGGCGTTACTTTGCGAACTTCTTATTTCGTATTCACACTTATTTATTTCATTAAATCCAAAATTCTGAATAAAAAAATTGAAAAGCTCGCTTTCGTTTTGTCGTGCTATGAAAACTCCGATCCTTGAATACAAACATAAAACTTGCTCAAGGTATTGATCTGAAATAGTTATTTGTTATACAAGGGTGCAAAGTTGTATTTTACCCGCGAGTGTGGAATTGAAACACAAGCCAGCGAAAGGATCCTATAGTTGAACCACGAGCGAAGCGAGTGGTTCTAAAATAGAATCCTGAGCGTAGCGAGTGTTTCAACAGACGAGAAGTAATCACTGGAATCACTATTTTTTTTACGATATTATAACAGAAAACTCTGAAAGTTGTGTATTTTTACGTGAGTCGGAGTAGGTGAGAAAATTTTTATTGACAATGTTGACATTTCTGACGACATGTTTAGAATTGTATCGACTCAACTTGTGCGTTCAGAGTTATATTCAACATCATTATAAGGAAACAAATTTTTCTTATAGAATTTTAAAAATAAAGTTAAATTTGGTATTTTTTAATAAATTTTCAAACCATTCATCATTTATTTAATGATAATTAATATCGAACGAACCATTATTATGAGCGTTTTACGTTTTGTTATCTGTCAAAAGCTACTTAAACGCTCTCCACTCCAAGGTCAAATTACTTTCCCCACTAGTGAATAAAACGCGATTTTACCCTCTTGTATTAAAGGATAAAAGACGGCTTTCCGACGTAGTGAGGGGAAAAAACTTTTTTAATTAGTGTGTCGCAGCAGTTTGTCACCGAAAGGAAAAACCCTAAAGCTTTTTGTTCTTTTTATAATTTGATTGAGTTAGAGACGATTTTGTTATAATTATAAGTACCCTGCCTAGAAAATTACATAAACGGGTATTGTCAGCCGCGCGCAGTGTACAATTACGTATCGCTGCCGCCGACGCATATGCTTACAAAGAAGGACTGAGAACTAGTCCGAAACATGTCAGGCTAAACTCGACTAAAGACGACAATATGTGAGAGATCCGTTTAACAATCAATGCGAATATAATACAAATATAGGTATGTTCAGTCTTCGGTTCATCTTTTCGTTGTTATATTTTCTGTAGGTAATTATTCTGTACAGACCTATTAGTGTATTGCTTAGAATAATAATCGAAATGGTACCTATGCAGACTACCGTTTTTGTCGCAACGTTGCAATGTTTTCATAAACATACCTTATACGCAGTTTCCATTCTGAACGCGGATCGATAATTCCATAGCTCTTTGTTTACGGATTTTTCAATCGTCACGTCAGATTTATGTACGGATTAAAAGCTGATCGGAAAATTAAAAACAATCGGTTTTTTCCGTCGGAATAACCCACTCGCTCACCGAACTCTGCGATCATAAACATAAACATACTCATGGCTCGAGCTCGCTTAAAGAAAATATGAAGGTAATTTTTCGAGTCAACGAACGCAAATTAGGACCGAAGAGGGTCGGTTTAGTGGGCACTCATTAACTAATGCCACGCTTGTGACCGCTTTGCTTTCAGTTGTTCCCTCGTACCTATCGCCGAACCATTCACACTTTTTAAAGTAATTAATGAAACGTATATAAGCCTTTAGGCAAGGCCAATCACCAAGTAAGCTAACTAGCCCATGTTTTATCTTTGTTCAATTAAAACCCAAAAATTAATAAAATCACACTGGAAGAATATATTGATTAAAAGGAACACCTAGGTATTCGTAGAATTTAATGTTAAACTACAAGTTATTGCTTTCTAGTTTTGAATAGCGCCTTGTATTGTTGAATAACAGCATTCCATTAAAAGTTTGGTATTATTGTACTGTGGACAATGAAATGAATAAATTTAATTGTGTCCAATAGAATCCAAATATTACAACATAAAAGCACAATACATTTCTAAGAAAAGAACCGTAATATTTATTCAGTACGTACCTACATTTTTTAAGAATCATTTGAAGCAATTTTTCAATACCCCGGGGAGAGGGAAGTCGGAGTTAGATGAAAATAAAACGCCTTAACGATATCCTTCCGTAGTCACGGATTCAAGTTTAATTTAACGCTTACGTCTTATTCTGGAGCCTAGAATATTCTAGACTATTTTGCTAGTATTAAACAAGTATTAAATAATCAGTTGCTTACGGGACCTTGCTGAAAACCGTCACTACTTGAACAAAGACCGGACATGTTTGAATCGTACTCGCGCAAAGAGGGTTCCGTACAAACTACAAATGTAACTAGGCATCGAGTCGACATCAATTCGGGAAAAAAATTGTTCAGGTGGTTGCTTGATACATGCTTTTATTCTGTTATTGAATTTTCAAATAATAATTAGTTTGGGGAAAATGTATTCTATTATATACTATATTTATAATGCATAGTAAAATAATACAACATTTGTTATACCTTTGAACTAAATATATTATTGTTTAATAAGATGTCCAAAATATGCATAAATGTTATAATTAATATGCTATACTCTGAAACATTTCTACGCCAATGCTGGCAGAATATGCTGAACTAACACATTTACTAACTTATATTGTACCATATTCTTGGAAATAAATGATTGATTGATTGATTGATCGAGTCTCGAAGATTTTCCCCGCTTTTCCCGAATGTTTCAAGTTGTCCAATGTTAGCAGAACCCTGCTGCAAAGCAAAATGTACGCGGTGTGGGGTCATTTTATATTGGACTATGACATAATAATATACAGATGCATAAAAAAACAAATTTTCAAATTTATTTATATTTAGATTGGTTGCGCTGTAACAGCTACCTTCACATCAAATTTCAAGTTACTAGGACAACTGGAAGTACCCTATACTTAGGTTTTGATTTCACGCAATGTATGGAAAGACCTTTTTTAATGGCCGTATCTTTTGTTAGCCTTTGACTTGGAGGTTTGATTTTTCCACGCTTCCAAAGTATTGATATTAATTTCAGCACGCTACCTCCACGCGTTCCAAAACGCGGAAAGGGTCTTAAAAGACAGACAGACGGACGGACAACAACCTAACCTAACACAGGCCTATGAGTAAGACCGATTCAGACCTAAGTGCTCCGTTTATTCCTTTTGAGGTACGGAACCCTAAAAACCACCGACAAGAGAGCTGAGCGAGGCTATTACGAGAATTATGTAATCCTATTGGTGGATTTTTCCTCACCCACCATTTAGCTACCTGTGCCCTAAGCACGACTTGTCGAATCCTGCGTCACGTAAAATCGAATAGTAAACTATAACGAGTTTGTATGACGTTTGGAACAGCGCCCGCCCGTGAGCGTATTTGGAACTAAAATTTAGTATGAGATTTCTCGATCTCGATACGATAACCGTAACGTAACGCAGGATTCGACAAGTCGTGCTTAGGGCACTGGAACAGCTATAGTAGATATGTACAACTACTTAGACCTTGGTAGGCGGTAAAGTAAGTCTATTTTAGGCGCCACACCGCCTCACGTTAAGGTCTAAGGGGATTGAGGTCATTAGCCTTCTCGTTAAGGGTTAAACTGACCTGGCTGGTTTCTAATTACCGTACCTATTCTGTTAGGGCCGATTTTTCAATTATCAGATAAGCTTTTATTCCATAGATGCCCATACAGTATCTCTGGGATAAGAGCTTATATGGGGATTTAAAAAATCGGCCCTTAGTCTAACTAACGCGTAAGACGTGCTAACAACTCGAGCCCATAATATAATGCTAATAGTAGTTTATGGAACTGAACAGGAACAGGTCACTAGTTAAAGCGACTGTGAGGTTATTGCGTTCATTTTATTTTTTGGTCGTTGATTACACTAGAGGCTCTGAGCGCCTAGTGTAATTACTTAACTGTCAAAAATATGTCTCGAAAGCATTTGCGTTAAAATATCAGATAGTATGAGAATTGTTTGTTGCCAACTAGTGGCGCTGCCAATTTGCCCATAGTAATTCAGACGTAAACGCAAACGCGAACGTGACGTATTTTTGGCCGTTGATTACACTAGACGCTCAGAACAGGTATTCAATTTTCATAGAAAGTTACCTTCGATTGGGATTTCGCTGGAGCAGGTGAAACTTTGGGAGGGATGATCAAATATGTGCATAAACTTTTTATATCGTGTGTTTAGGAATAATGGTTCGTTAGCGGGTTTAGATAATTTTGTTTGGGAAGGAAACGTAATTAGCCGTAATGCATGATCGTGCGCGTCTTTAAAATTAAGTTTAAGTACCTACTTTAAATTGTTTTGTATACTTGAAATACAAACATTCTACGATGCCCAAACATATTATTGGTGCTTTTGATTCAAAAATTCGAGTTGAAGGCTTGCCAAAATACCGCATTAAGTGGTAGGCAAGCCAAATACGGGGCCCTAAAATAATATATCGGAACAATTGGGAATTTTGCTTACGCCCAGTAGAAAAGAAGCGTTGTGCAGAACCCCGAGGCTGTGATGACGGGTCATCCAGGACATTAATAAAACAATTCGCCAAAGCGACTTGAAAATTAAAAAGACTTACTCGTAGAAGAGGAACACAGCTGTGGGTCAGTAAAAAAAAGAAACTTACGGAGTGCAACCGGCGGGCGGCGTCGTGTATGGACAGTATGTGCGTTATTTTATGCCGGTCGAGCTGCACAGGGTCCTTCGAGTCTCGATAGTTGCCCACGTACAGCCCAGAAAGCACCTGCAAAGAAAAATAATCATAAGCAAAGGTGTGAAAAGTCATGTGGGTACGGTATTTTTAAAAGGACATCCATCTCTGTTCCACTCATCACACCGCGCGAACACAACAATTGCCCAAAGCACTACCATCCGAAATGTCTAGCTAGGTATGTAAAAAAATAAAATACGACGGCTACGAGTACTTTGACTCTGCACGCAGCGTATTTATAAAACATCTCGCAATTTACTCACACTATGATAATAAGCTCACATTATTATGAATGATGTACTACGTGCGGCTTCACAGGGCGCTAACAGCTCCTTTCTACAATAAAAATAAAACCTGGGTACATTAAACTTACACAGAAAAGTATAGCCCCCTATAGTGTGGTAGTGCTGGGGTGTTACATTATTCAGCAGCTCACTATAATGTTCTCTAAAAAAAACTAAGTATTAGTTTTAAATATAAGTAGATAATATACCAAACAGAGAAACATGACTATATTCTGTATAGCTACATATTTTATCTATTATCTACCTAAAGTTTTCGTGACACAGCAAAAAACAAATACACATTGCGGTATGGGGACTTAGTAAAAAAACAAGCATATAAGTCAAAACAACGATTGAGCCAGAAATATTGCTTGTTGTCTAGGTAGGTGGTGTCACCGCCCCTTTATCGATTTTGCTTTGTTAGTTTAGTATAATTTTATTACGTTATAAACCGTGTTAATTTTAAGAACTTTTTTTTTGAGGAATAATAGAAGGGAAACCACAGTTATGTACCTACTCTTAGTTAAAATATTAGCTAGGTAAGTTATGCTAATATCGCCTGATCCAGTGCTCAGGGTGACAAGGTCGCAAATCATCTTTAAGAATATACTTTTATTTTTTATATACCTAATTCCATATCGCGCGTTCAAGAATGTGTCAACCGTTTCTCATGAAAATTGCCGAATATGATAATGGTCTTGATTTGTAGAGTGATGGTTGATATGAAACGAATTCGAGTGACACGCCTTGTGAAATATTCTGCCATTGTGATTTTATTTCATGCAAAGTAGAGCTTCATTGGGTTTTAAATACAAAGCGTTTCTAAGTGTTACCATCTGATCGTTTTAGGAAGTTAGTTAAATAACGCAAGTTAGTACTAAAAGCCCTAGTGAAAGAGTTGTCTCCGCATATGATTCTCTATGTAACCTTTTAGAATTTACGTAGGTAAGTATACATATATCTAAGCTAAGGAGAAATAAATGTCACACAATTGTGAAATAAATCACGTCTTTGTTCAGAAGATACAAAAGACTCAATTCAAACCCGTTGTAGGGATTAAGTATAAGTAGGAGTTTCGTGATACTTAATACCGGAACCCCTTGCTCATGAGCTTTGCGCCGAGTTATGATCTAGCTAGCGGATGAGCGCTGACAGCGAGTATTTTCGCTTAAAAAGCTATTCTAACGATTTTCCTCGGGTCCATCCTGACTACACTACAGAACGACAAGCGGAAATAAGGCATTTATATAATTCCTGCAATATAAGAATAAATAATTGACCTATTTACAACAATAAGTGACATTTAAGTAGTCATAAATTAGACAAAGCCCATAAAACGGGTATAGCTACTAGACAACGGATAAACATAGTTATATTTATATAGACAAATTACATGTAATACACCCAAGACCGGAGAACAAACAATCGTATTCATCATAGCAATATCTGCCTGCCTCGACCGGGGATCGAACCCTGGACTTCAAGCTTCATAATATTCAGGTTCTCAGACGATGAAAATCGTGAGTGATTCATCGCACTGGGAGGAATAGTACAAGCAAGCCGCCGCATAAGAAGGCGAATTAAGTATTTATAAAAGACTAGCTGTCACCCGCGATTTCGTCCGCGTAGATTTCGGTTATCGCTATACCGCAGAAACTATAATTTTTTCCCGAATAAAAAGTAGCCTATGTTATTCCTCAATATTCAAACTATCTTCTTACCAAATTTCATCTACTTAGATTGGTGCAGCGGTTTTTCCGTGAAAAGTTAACAAACAGACAGACAAAGAGACAGAGAGACAGAGTTACTTTCGCATTTATATAATATTAGTTACCTTATGATTAGGATAACGATAAAGTGACGGATTTCAAGGAGCAGAAACGGTCCGATCTGAACACGAAACGTAACACTCTGATAGCTAAACTACACGTAGATCTTTTATGTGGTGACCTTAAATTTTTTTAAGTCTACCACCGCTTTCGAAAAGACCATGATGCCAAGCAGAATGCGCCGCAAGAAATTTGGCAGAAAGCCATTTTTTCTAAAAACAAGCTACAATACCAATACCACTAATGAATTACACCTTAAAAAAAAAACTCACTAAATCATTGCGTTTATACATATTACACAGTAAGTATTAAAGGAACGAAAACTATTTTTTTGGTAAAATTGGCTGTTGCGGTGATATATATACGCGTAAAGACTAAAGATCACATCGTGGGCTACAATTTGACAATTGTCTGGCTTTTCATGAAAATACGCGGCAAATACGTTAGCAGTCGGCAGTTGCTATTGCCGAAAGCAACAGGGAAGTAAGGTTGAATTCTTTTAAATCGCAAATATAGCGGCTGCAAGGCGGCAGTTGCCAGTTGCGGACACATCGTAAGTATCTATATCTGGCATGAAACCCGTGAGGCGGGAGCGCCCGGGAGTGCAATCAAGTCGCTTGGCTGGAGGATGCGATACATCGCTACGAAACACAAATACTAACAGGGGTCCAGCACGATAGATTTTCTTGCGAATGTATAAGGATGTGCCTTTCCGTCCATCCAACGTGTATGCGTGCGAAAGAGAGTAGTGATCTACGAGTTCTAAATAATTATGGCGGAAATCTCTAAAACTGCAGTATAACGCTATTAAAATTAATTTGAACATGTTATTTTTGCCACCAATAATTTTTGCTGAGCTGTCTGGCTTGCAGCTTGGCCTAGTACGGTACGAGTACGGTGTAAAAGCCATTTGAAGCCAACAGCTAGCAAAATATACCTTAATTAACCCATAGTCCACGGACACAGGGTCCATATCACGGGTGTGTTACGTGATTTACAAGGCGGCAAGTGAAAAGGTGTGTCTTAAATCAAATGGAACAAAAAACCAACGGAATAAAATGGATGGCGTAGTCACAATATCACAGGCTTATCGTACTGTCGGGGAAACCCATTTCGTATCTGTAATAGGTATATTTTTTGGGGTTAGGACGGTAAATAACAAGTTTTTGCTGACGGAACTTTATTGCCCTCATTGGAATCCTACGCACATTTCCAATTTCAAATCAATTCGACCAGAAAAATGGGGTGGAAAATCGCTCGCGAGATTTAAAACAAACAAGTATTGTACCAAGGTAAGTCGCAAAAGCTTGTTATTACGTTTTTGATAACATCTGGATTGTCCACACTCTATGCCGGTTATGTTATAATAAGTTAAGTTCTTGAATTAGATTTGACTAAGAGTTGTTGTAGGTACCTATTGTATTAAGTTTTAATGTACTACCATTGTACTTTGTATAAGTAATTTCCGTTTATTTCAGATTTTATTTATCAGGGGGTTAACATCTGCCAAATTGCTCACACCTAAGAGCAGAGCTCAAAGCAGAGCTGGCTTCTGAGTAGATGCTATTTTCCCAAGCACTACCGCCGCTGGTACTGGTAAGTATGAAAAGTTTGCGAAATTAGGCAATGAATATGAAAAACCCTTCCGGCACAGTCAGGTAAAAGAGCCCATGTAGTTTAAGGAAGACATTGCAATAAATACAACTACCCAGAATATTATGCATCTCATTATGGTGAATTCAAAGTAATGATCTCATTAATTAACTTTATCCAGTGGAGTATTCAGACTGACTCGAGATTTGGCGTATAATTACGCAGTCTGCATTCGGATGGAATGCCTACGGTGACTGCCGCGCTACGGCGAAACTCGGATACGACAACACCATCGAATTTAATCTAAAATTGACTTGAATATTCATAAAAATGTAACCTAAGGTACGTTTGTAGGTATGCTCAGGTGAAATAATTATATGTAAGCAGTAAGTGTTTTTTTTAACCCTCGAAAAATTGGCGAAAACTCTATTCGTGCTTAAGAAACTAATTTGAAAATGAGCCTACATTGTACTTATAGGTATTGATTGCTTTATACCTACGCTGTGTAATTTCCACACTCCAAACAGCAGCGTTTAAAAAAAACAATAATAGGTACTATTATTATTTTCCATAAAGGCAATAGCTAGTGGGTACCTCTCTATTTTCCAATCATTCGCTTTTCAATAAAAAAAAATCCCGTTGTAAACAGTATGAAATTCGAGTTGTTTTTCCGAAGGAAACGTGAAAACAAATAGCCAATAATAGCGGGATGCCCAGCGACAGTCGCTGTGACGTCGGTAAGTGTTCCTATCGGTGTTGCCAAACCAAATAAATGAATTCTTGTGCCGCATTACTATAGAAAAATGGAAATATACCAAACAGCTGCTTTATATGATTCATCATTAGTTATAATGTGCCGTTAGCCCTAAAGTGAACCTTTTTCTGAACAACTTTTTTTAAACAGCTTGGTTTGCTCATTCCATTCCTAATACCGATTGGCTCAAAATAGTCTCGAAGCTGACCGCGTCTCTTTAATTGTAACTTGCCCGCTGAAAAATAGCCGCATTTCGCCACAAAATACGGCAGCGTTGGCATGCGTTCCGTTCTGATATGAAAATACTGAGCATATTGTTTCACTGATGTAGGTTAGTTTGCAGTGGACAAAAATCGATAGGCCAATGACAAAATCTGAGACTTGCGTGACGCGTCAGCCGCGGCGCCGCACGAAGCCTGTATTAATTCACTAGAGCACTTTATAAGTCATGTTGTCCTTACCTAATACTTTCTCCCCGAATTTCTGCATTGTTTTACAACATTCCGACTTAATTCTGTAATAAAATACATTAAGAAAAACAATGTTTTGCATTGTAGCGAAATAAAACTCACGTACTTATGTAAGTCGAGTTTAGCCCGACATATTTCGGACTAAATCGTAGTCCGTAATTCGTGCTCGAGCGAGCAGAGCCACGGCACGCAGTTGGCGCTTCGTTGCCGTTGGGACGTACGCTCCCAGAGGAAGGACTATGAATCAGTCCGTAACATGTCTGGCTAAACTAGACTCCGAGTGATCCGTTTTATTTCACTATGATTGAGTCTCACAGTAGTTTCATGTTAAATGTTTTTGTATTTGCGATTTCTTTCAACACTTTGATAAGTTAGGTTAGGTTAGGTTTCGGAGCGGCTAGTGGGCGTCGCTGGTGCATCCGTAGGGTTCCCCCGGCGCCTATGGCCCGGCAGGAGGGTAACAAGGTAGGGGTAGTAATATTAGTGGGTAACATAACCGATGCGACGTCCCCACGGCACGGAGGTATGCAACTATGCATAAACCATTTCCAACCGTAAAAAAAAAAGGTTAGGTTAGGTTCCCTCTGTATCCACCTTATCGTGGTGGGTGAAGGGATTCCCCGCGGCATATTTTGTGTCCAACCTGCGGCGGGGCCAAGAGGTATCCATCTGGGCCGCTCCCTTGTATCACTCTGACCCACCAGAGAGCACAGGTAACGCGGCAGCGCTTCGGCGCGGAGAGGGGCACTTTTAGGAAAAAAAGACGGCAGTTTTGCGGTGGTCATGATGGCTACCGTACTTTAAGGGGACGGGGCGAGAGCAGAAATGCTTCTGCCCAGCGGTGACTGAGCGGCAACAACATCGGCTGCTCGGACACAAGTCCCCGAGAGCAAGTGGGCGCGAGGGCGCACTATGAGGAGGGTGAAGGACCCCTTACTCTGCTCGCCAGGGTTGCCACACCAGGCGAAATTGGTAGGGGGTCCTTTTTATTCGGTGGGATTCCGCGGGCCTCCTGGAGGAAAAGTATCGTGGGCATTGAGTCCCCGGGTGGCCCAAGAATTGATATCCTTGGGTCTTTTCCAGGCCCCAGTGAGACGAGCTAACCCCACTTCTCTCAGTGGGACATTGGGTGGTGGATCGGGCGGTCCTATCCAGGCGGAAGGAGGAAACGCTGTGGGGTTTTGGTCAGTAAAAGTCTCATATAACCCGTCGTCCCGTCCCCTGGGACGGTGGGTATCCATGAGCATTATCAAATGAAAAAAAAAGGTTAGTACATAAAAGAGTAGAAATTAAATAAAGTGGAATTTAAGGGACAAGGCTATAGTGACACTAAAAGTTAGTCATATGCTGATATGATTACCAAATTTTACGCAGACCAAGTGGCGGGCACCAGCTTTTAATGTTAACGCCATCTATAACAGCAGTAGAAAAATTGGATAGGATTTTATTTTCCAAGTCTTAAGTTCCGTAACCACAATTACTAATCTATAAACTACACGTTTGACGCCATCTATAGTTGGAAAGAACTACATAGGCATACGAAGGGCGGCTGAAAAGTAATCTACCTAACAATGAAACAAAAGACTGTCGTGGATAATATTTTTATTTTTCTATATAGTCCCCTGCTAGTAAAACGCACTTATTAAATTTTTCAAATATTGAATTTGTTTAAATTAAAAAAAAAACTTTCGGTTTGTTGTCAAAAAAGCCAGTAACCGCAGCCTTCATTTCGTCATCGGTCATAAACCTTCGTCCCCTGAGGTCTTTCTTGACAAGTCTAAACAGAAAATAGTCACAGGGGGCTAAATCTGGACTATAAGGGGGGTGGTCAATGGTTTCGAAGCCATTGTCTTTAATTGCTAGCTTCGTTGTGCGGGCGGTATGCACTGGTGCGTTATCGTGCAAAATCAGAATTCCTTTGCTTAGTTTACCTCGCCGTTTTTCTTTTATTGTCTCTCTTAGTTGATATAGTATGTTTGAGTAATAATCAGCATTCATTGTAGTTTTCTTCGGTAAATAATCTATGAGCAAAATCCCTTCTGTGTCCCAAAAGATTGTAGCCATAAGTTTACCTGCCGATGGACAGACCTTGAATTTCCGAGGCGGCTTCTCATCCTTAAATTTCCACTGCAACGACTCTTTGCTTACTTTCCGGGTCCCATTGTCGAATCCAAGTCTCATCACATGTTACAATTCTAGAAATTATTTCTTCCTTTTTTTCTCGACTCATGTCCAAAAACTCTTCGCAACATTTGACACGCCTCTCCATGTCAAATGCAGTCAACATTCTGGGGACCCAACGTGCACTTACCTTGGACATGTTCAAATGCTCATGAATTATTTCATTGACTCGCTCTTTACTGACGCCCACATCTCTAGCTATCTCCCACTGCTTCATTCGTCGGTCCTCTAATATAATTTTTTTCACCCTGGCTACATTTTCATCGGTGACGGCCGAAACTGGTCTTCCGCTACGAGGATCATCTTCCAGGCTCTCACGACCTAACTTAAACTGCTTTGACCAAAGCTTTATAACAAATTCGGAAGAACACGAACTGCCAAACACGTAACATACGCTGTCTAATCTCCGAAGGCGTATTCCCTTCTTTAGTCAAAAACTTAATCACTGCACGCTGCTCGATTTTATCCATTTTCACTTTTTCTACCGACATGTTTGAAACAATTGTAGGAGACAAATAAACGTGATGCACTAAACAAATGAATGTAATACATTTTGAAAATAGAATAACAAACGAATATAAATCCATACCAGCCAGCATTATTTTTGTATATATTTCTGACCAAGGAGATTACTTATCAGCCGCCCCTCGTAGGTAGTACAATATGAGATGTCAGCTCGTGGCTAATTGCTGTCACAAACATATTATCTGACGGCGGCGCTGTTGGTAAATACAGTGATGACGCTTAATTGAAACTGATATGTAATGTTGCGGCGTTAGTTCTAAATTTGACCACCAGATAAAATAACTGTGTGATTTGGACTGTATAAAATCTATACCTATAAAACAGTACCGTGACTGACTGACTGACTGACAGACAACGCACAGCCTTAACCACTGGACCTAGAGACTTGAAATTTGGCAAACATATACCTTGAGTATCCTAGAGGTGCACTAAGAAGGGATTTTTCGAAATTCCCACGGGATTGTTGCCGTCTGTGGCATCGTAGCTCCTACTCGATAAACCAATTTGGACGCGGTTTTCTATACTTAATCGAAAGCTAGTTTAATCGAGATGGTTATTAGCTAAGTTTTATTAAAATGGCTTCAGCGGTTATTGAGATACTGTCGAGGTTTCAAGTGAAAATGTCGGGATTTTTTTAGCTTTTCTAAGTTGTTTCTTGTAAAAAAATCTAGCTCACATCACCCAGAGCGTAATAAGGGGCACCACATTCATTAAAAATGGATCAGTATAGTTTAGACGCAACGATGGAACATAAATACAATCATTCCCACATACACACACTCTTTCTTTTGGCTTTGCCGTAGTCGAGTAATAAGTATATTCAAATAAATATTAAAATAAGGAGTGCAGTATTCGCCAACAAACTGTACTGCAGTTTGGCGAAGTAATTAGGTTAAATAAATATGTATATGTTTGTGATAAAATAAATAAAATAAAATAAAAAATAAAGTAAAAAATCTTTGGGGACTGTAACTAAGTTCTACTTAATACGGAAAAGAAATTGGCCAATGACTAATATTTATGACATTCGAGATCTAACACTGAACACGCAAGGCCGAAGATACAGCATTTGTATTAAATAAAAACCGGGTAAGAGCGTGTCGGACACGCCCAGAATAGGGTTCCTAAGCCATTACGAAAAAGTCCTGGCATAGATACCTAATTTAAAGGTATTTTCATCACACCTATTCGAAACCAGTGTTAGCAGAGCCCTACTCCTAAGCACACTGTACGCAGTGTTGACATAGACAAACACAATAAGTGGTCAAGTATTAGTCCTAAACCTGAAAAGCCTGCTTATTATCTCTGATAGTTTTCCTTTTAAATTCATTATTATGTACTGCTGCTCTGATTTTTTTCACATTTTCAAATACAACAGTTTCTCTGGTAGAGAGGGGGGGGGGGGGGTGGTTCACTTGACTCCAACAAAAATGAACACTTCAAAGCTAAATATTTCGCAAACGGATAAATCTATCGAAAAATGATCTTGGAGCAGCCCCTATATTTTTTAAAGACCTATCCAACGATATCCCACACTATGGGGTGGGCGAGAAGTAAACAAACAGACAGAGAGACGGACAGCCAAGTGATCCTATAAGGGTTCCGTTTTTTTCCTTTTGAGGTACGGAACCCTAAAAAGAAGTAAAATTACAGCTCTCTAGTACAGTCAGGGTCACCAATATGTATACACCACAGAGTCCCAAAAATATGTATACAGACCTTATTACTGCGACATTAAGGTTGATGTAGGTATACATATTTTTGCAACTTTGCGCGGATCCATATCTTTGACTTTGACTGTACCAATAGTCTCTGAGCTATGATGCGGACAGACAGACAGACGGACATGATGCAACTATAAGGGTTCTGTTTTTGCCATTTTGGCTACGGAACCCTAAAAATTCTCGAAATTGTTTTAACAATCAACTAAATTTTTCTCCTAGCAAAAAAAACAGGATTGTTCAGTCAAAGCCAAGTATTAAATCAATCTTTGTCTTGTTTCTCTCGCGTCATTCAGAGAGTAATAAAAAGACGAGTAAGCTGATTTTGTAAAGGCTGATTGACTCGGAGTACTTACATAATTATTTAAATTTCATTAAGTTTCAGTTTAACGAACTGTAAAGGACGGTGGGCATTGTATGGTTAATACAATATAAAAATGTACGGTTGCGGAGGAAACCGTTGACAAACTTTCGAGGCTTCATATTTTACAATTCCGTACCTAATGGGTATCAATAACCAATCAAACTTCGCTACCGTATACATGTACAATATAATATAACATTTGTTTGTTCGTAAAAATAAGCTCCATCCAAATTACATTATCTAAATCCAATTTCATCCGCGCAAACAGGGCCACGCTCGGGACATGTTTTCTCTCTGTCTGGGCTTATACAACAAATCATTGTTTTCTCTTATTCTTACCGTTAAGATGAAAAATTTGTTGTTTGTGCAAGCTGCCTGGCTAAAAATAGCGTTGACGTCAAGCAGTATGAAGTACTCCTACCTAAGACAATAACAATAGTAAGAAAAAATTTATAAGTTTAAAAAACTAAAGTAGTCAATCGAGCGCCGCAATGTTGCAAAGTACAGTCAGCAGCAAAAGTACCTAAGCAACCAACGCGTTCACAATGATCTAAAAGCACGGCTCTATTGTTATAGACATAAGAGCTTGTGCAGATCATTGTGACCGCTTCGGTTGCTTAGCTACGTCTGCTGCTGACAGTACCTACTCAACATATCTTGCAAGAGTAAATTCAATGTAAGTACTTACTGTTACTTTATTAATTAGGAGTAACGTGTAGGTGTATTGATGGGTAATGAAAAGAAGGTCTCTGCCAAAGGTCACACACACGCACCCAACAATGCTACAACATAATTAATAAATAGTTAGCTTAAGTACTAAAGTTTGTATTCATCCAAAATTGTTCTTGTTTTTGGAAGAGCGGGGCCTCCTGACACAAGTTCTTACTTAATAGGAGGTACCAACCTTACCAATTCTATAACCTTCTGAAAAATGACAATAAATTTTATTTTATTTTATTTTAAAAGTAGCTATTGGTTGCACATATGTGTAGTTTTGCTTTCGCTCTACATATATTACGTCACTTTCAATTTTTAAGGCTCGATCAAATGAAGGACGTTTATTTGATTTTGATGCGATAGAGATTCATCATTAATTTAATCAATGTGATTATTATCTATCGAGGTGAAATCTTTTGACAGCTAATATCTACTTTTTCTAAAGTTTCACAACAAAATATAGTAAACAGAGTTACCCAGTATAGACTAGCATAGCATAATTATATTATAGTACTCGTACCTACTATTTTAATTATCTCGGAGTTGCTAGGAGCGAAAGTAATATTATTTTACACGTGCCGGCGGGCATTAGTGTAATTAAACTCGTCAGCAAATTATTTCTATGTAAATTAATACCTTTAGCCTTTATTTAGCTGCGGGAAGTCTTAATCAACATTTTACCTTTTTGTATAAACATCGGATAAAAACGATAATTTTGGTGAACCAGCAGGTACAGTTAGCATCGAAACTAGCGTTCAATGGGTCAAGCACGACTTGTCGAATCTTGCGTAACGTTACGATTATCGTATCCAGATCGAGAAACCTCATACTAAATTTTAGTTCCAAATACGCTCACGGGCGGGCGCTGTTCCAAACGTCATACAAACTCGACAACGTTTACTATTCGATTTTACGTAACGCAGATTTCGAAAAGTCGTGCTCGACCCTTAAGTTTGCACCACGTCACTATTTAAGATAATTTATCGATCATGCTAACGTTTTGTATCTGGCTGTAGAGCTAACTACAACACAAAACTTACAAGTTACTTTTCATGTTTACTAAGTATATATGTAGTATTCGAAAATAAAACCCCAGAAAAACACTATAACAATTTTTAATCAATTTTAAAACGAATCAAAAAACACAACAGAACATTCAAACCATCCGCCATTCGACAGAATCCCCCCTTCCCCTCGCTACTACCATAGACAATTCCAAATAGCTTTTATTACGAAAAATAAAAATCCTACATATAACGTTCTGAAACGTATTACTTACCTGAGAAAGAGCAAAGAAAATTTTCATCGAATGATGTCTGAAGCCACTCAGAATTCTTATTTAAAAACGATTTTTTTTTTGAGGTGATAAGTAGGTACATTTATGCGCGATTATTATCCGGGTTACTTATCGCCCCAGTTGCCCTTGCGAGTGTATTTTTAAGGATTAGCATTAGAGGACAAAACCTAAAGATCTCTGACGGTCAAAAAGCCCCAGCTGGACTCAGGCTGGGTCGTAAAAGTACTTACACAAATATTTCACTGGATGCCCAATGAATGTTAGCTGATTTTGTGGAATACCTATTCCCTTTACCCGTATTGCAAACTCTATGGTCAAACACTGGCAACCCAAAGCAGGCCTCTCTCGAGCATGTATTCTTAGAAATTGTACTGTAAATAATATTAATAACTATTAGTGATCGGTGCCTTTACTATATCTAATACGACCTGCCAAGATACTTTTCGGCATACTTACCTACCTAATTCATTAAGGTATCAATAACTAATTTCTGCCAACATTGTCATGTTGAATCTTGAACAGGGTACATGAACTTTTTGCACAATTTGTTACAGCTTTAGCTTCGGTAAGTATCTACCCCTTTTTTCATTTAAAGTGGAAAAGTCGAACATAACAGGACTTACGATGGGTACGAAAACGATTTTCAATATTAAATTCTAATAAGCAAGCCGGTGAAAAGAAGCACTGAAAAATGTTCCCGGAATTTTCCGGCGCTACCAGAATGGTAGTCAATTGAAAGACTTCAATGTCCGGTATTCTAAACACCGCAGAATGGACTTTTATGAATAGAGGTAGTTCAATCAAGTTGTACCTATTCTAAGTATTTAGAACTGAATGAGAGTCAAAACAACAACCGAAGTTAGCCGTTTCGAATGATTGCAATTCTTTTTTAGGGTTCCGTACCTCAAAAGGAAGAAACGGAACCCTTATAGAATCACTTTGTTGTCTGTCTGTCTGTCTGTCAAGACCCTTTTCCTCTGGAACGCGTGGAGTAGCATGCTGAAATTAATATCAAATACGCGCTGCGGTCCCTTGAAGCTGTGAAAAAATCAACCTTCTAAGTTAACGCAATCAAAAGATACAGTCATTAAGAAGGCTATTTCCATACAAATTGCCGAAATCCGAAAACCTACACTGAAAAAATGATTCGGTTGATTTTACTAAAGTTTTACTAAATTTTTAGGTTGATTTGGGACCTACACACTAAAATTGTTGATTTTACTAAACAGATAAAGGCTGATATTTTACAAATCCTGTTTGGTATAATCAACTAAATTGATTTTGTAAAGTACTATAGTAGTTTCGTTGAGTTTACTATAACTATGTCCGTACTTTTTACAGTTATCTTTAGTACATTTTAGTGAACAGGTTTGGTGTGATTTACCCAACCTCTTGCCGTATTATTGATGAAATTATTTTCGTAATTACTACTAGATTCATTTAGTATGTTTGACATACATAGCTTTGGTACAAATTACTAAATAGCTTACTTAAGTTTTACTATTTTTCTTTACTTAGTTTTACATACTCGAATTTAGTAGTTTACTATACGGCTTTCGTATATTTTACAGTATCAACGATTGTATTTTTGGTAGCAGATACTATATCTCTTTAGTATGTTTTAAGTATACGATTTTAGTAAAATTTACCAAACAGCTTCTGTATTTTTTACTAAAGCAAGCGTTGTATTGTCAACATAGTTCTTTGTTGTATTTACTACTTACCTTTAGTATGTTTTAAGTATCTTACTTTAGTAAAATTTACCAAACAGATTCTGTATTTTTTACTAAAGCAAGCGTTGTATTGTCAACATAGTTCTTTGTTGTATTTACTACTTACCTTTAGTATGTTGTAAGTATCTTACTTTAGTAAAATTTACCAAACCGCTTCTGTATTTTTTACTGTAGCAAGCGTTGTATTGTCAACGTAGTTCTTTGTTGTATTTACTACCCACCTTTAGTACAGTTAACGTACTTTACTTTCATGCAGTTAACCAAACTGATTTTGTATATTTTAAATTATCGACATTCACTAAACGGCTTTTGTATATTGTACTGTACCAAAGATCGTATTTTTTACAATTTCTAAAAATAGAAATTGCTATACGTCTTCAGTATGTTTTATTAATTAATAAAATTTAAGTATAATTTACTAAACAGCTATTACCTATTTTTACTGTAGCTTCCTTTACATAAAAAAATATAAGCTGATTAGTAAATTATTAAAAAAAGATTTACAAAACGGTTAGTCTTTTAAGAATAAAAAAGCAGGTGGAAAAGAGAACAATAGTTTTAAACTACACCTATATCATAGTACTACAATAAAAAAACGAATTGTGAACATTTATCATCTAGGTAAATACAGATAAAACATACAAAAGCGGCTTAGGTTATTCAAAAGTGATTCAATCAGCACTCCACATTCAACATTCAAGGACACAAACTATACGATATATTATGGGGAATAACAGAACAGTGGTCGAGAAAATAAAGATTGAAACATAAAAAAGAGGTATTTATTTAACACAAACTTAATTTAACCCCTAAATTTTCCGTAAAAAAACCGTATTATTACTGCTAAACTAGATTACAACTTGTAAGTGAAAGTTGGCTGTGTATGGAAATGAGGACAGTACATACATATTTCCTTGAAAATGATAATGGTTATAATATTAATTACTTTTAAGAAAATATATATACTGTCTTTATTTGCATACAGCAAGGACGATAAAACCAAGAGGACTGCCAGTGTCTACGATGCCTCTATGAACTGAAAGAACAAACGAATTTAGATGGCGCTATTGTGTTAGCCAGAGGTCTAAATGTCTAAATGAATGGTACAGAGACCCCTCCGTAGTAAAACTAGCTACAGCAGGCTTATTATTTCAAAGGAACGCGGCATCGTAGACACTGGCAGTCCTCTTGGTTTTATCGTCCTTGGCATACAGTCAACCTTTCACATATAAACTTTTTCTCCGAGTAAAATAAAATCCTTGGAAACAACAAACTAATGATTTCAATTGCTAAAAAAACGAAAAAAAAAAAACATTCTATTATTAGGTACCCAATGGAGGTAGACCAAGTTTCCCAGAAGTATAGTATACATTAAGTGGACTCAGAATCTACGGAGTTTATTTTTATATCGTATTGTTTTTTTTTAGATATAATCTGTAAAAAGTCAGCTGTCAATGAATTTTTTGAAATATTTAAAGAACAATACAACGTTAAATCCATGGATTCTGAGTCCACATAACGTATACTATCGACAAAAAATATGTATTATACGCATACCTCTGCGAAATTTAAATGATCCCAAGTCTCCATAGCCTACAAGGCTGGTATGTATGGTGGGCTTACAAATATTTTTACAAAATTTGTCAATGTAATTTGAATCAAATGATTACAAAAATAATGATAAATTTCCACTGTTGACAAAAAATTAAAAAAAAAAATTGACATTGTTCGTGACTGTTTAAAGTTTGATAATTATTCTCTTGAACTGAATATTTACATTCTATTGTACATTGGGCCTCACGATGTTATTTTATATTATTGAAATCGGTCATTGGATATTGGATTTACATTTGCAACTTTTTTATTGCGCTTAATGTTTCTAACAGACTCGTGCCATAATGTGATACATACACAAAGAAAACTATACGTATTCCTAGAGCTAAAAATCATGGAAGAAACGGCTATTAGTATCCAGCACGAGTTGCTATTTCTAATAAGTCGCTCAGTGTATCTCTTTCGTCTTAGACCAGTATTAAGAGAAAGGTATACTGAGCGACAAGCGATAAAATGCAGGTTATACTAGAAAATCTAGCGTTTGAAGGTATACGTGATAAATCATTCTGCTATATTATAACTTAACTGAAGAAATATTTAACATAACAGCAGATAAGATTATTAGCACTTGATTCGTGCTATTTCCAACTTTTACCACCAATATGATAGGTAATAGTGGCAACTGGCATTTTGTCGCTTGTCGCTCAGTGCGTCCTTCACTGATTCCATCTCTATGAAAGGGACGCACTGCGCGACAAGCGACAAAACGGCGCACCGTGCTACATGTGCAGTGATAACAAATCGGTAGCAACAGGTGGGAATACCCCTAATTTCAATAAGTATACCAAACACCCTTGGTATAACGATGTAGGAACTTTAGGTGATACAGGGGACTATAGGAACAGTTTGAAGCCTATATGTCTTAGTCCAATATGTAATAGTTTTTTTTTTTAATCGAGTTTTTCTGAATTTATTACTTGGTACCAAAAGCTGACTTATAAATTTTAAGCAAACTGTGCAAACAATTAAATTTATTTCTTTATAATTTACACCGCAATTAATTGGTTAACCAATCACAAAAAATCAGCCTCCTACTGGCTACACTTTTTTTTTATTATCGATTTTGTAGGTCACCAAGAATATTTTCCGCCAAAAAATTAAACTTTATCGGGCTGTGAAAAAAAACTTCCCAGAACTAGATTGGAGGCTGGAATGTAGTTCCTCTGCTCAGGTGTGACTTCCGGCACTGTTCCAGTCTATTTTAATTTCACTTTGGTTCTATAACAAAAAAAATGCACTATTAGTAACCTACTTCTGATTCTACATGAAGAGGTAAACTATCACCCACACATACAAACTTTCGCTTTTATAATATTAAGTGTGGTAAGGACAAAACTGAATTCTAAATGACAATCATTTACATAGCCGTAAAGACGCAACAAAAGGATATAAATTTCTCTTACATCCTTAATCATATTTTATGCTATAATGTGTATACATAGAATTAGGAAGTATGGTGGAACAGTCCAGTGTCCTGAGAAATATATAGTAGTAAGTATTTACGTTATCACTAAACATTGGACACGTATTATCAGTCTACAAAGAAATGCACTACACATGAAAAAATCCGGCCAAGTGCGAGTCGGACTCGCGCACGAGGGTTCCGTAGAAAGATTTTAACGCTTTTCCCCAGTGTTTTAAGAAGTCCAGTGTAAGCCGAGCCCTGCTCCTAAGCAAAATGTACGCAGTGTGGGGTCAACTTATATTGGTCTGCGGAATCTACAGACAGACATAAAAATGTAAGAATTTGAGACTTTTTTGCGTGGTTGTACTATGAGAGAACCCTTTAGGTTGAACTGGAAGTACCCTTTAGGTTTTTGGAAATCTTAAATTTGTATGGAAATAGCTTTTTTGATGACCGTATCTTTTGATTGCGTTGACTTAGAAGGTTGATTTTTTCACGGCTTCAAGGGACCGCAGGCTTGAGTATTTGGCATTAATTTCAGCATGCTACAACCTCGCGTTCCAGAGAAAAATGGTCTTGACAGACAGACAGACAGACGGACGGACAACAAAGTAATCCTATAAGGGTTTCGTTTTTTCCTTTTGAGGTACGGAACCCTAAAAACACAATTAAAACACTTACTAGTCTCAAAATGTAAAAATACGATCGATGTGAAAATTGCACCCTAAAAAGATTATTATCTTTATTGTTTAACTATTAAACTAAGTCGCGGCTTCTACAAGGTACTTAAGTGACTAGAATATTCATTTATTAAACAGGAAACATCCTAATTGATCAATTTAAAGTTTTTAATTTAGATATTGTACCAACCGTTACGTGCAAAATAAATGCATTCTGCGACTCCACGATGCTGGGTTTATAAAACTTTTTTTTATTGTCACCGTCTTTTATTGGCACTTTCACAGTTGGTGGCATTTTGTGAGCCATTAATTTGATTTTTTTTTATCTCTGGCATCTAAAAAAAATAACAAAACAAAATTAAAATAAATTAATTAAAATTTTACGAGCGGTAGGACCTTGTGCGAGGTCTGTCCGGATCGCTAACACCATTTTACTTGCTAACCCTGCCGCTAAGCAGCAGTGGTTGCACTGTTGTGTTCCGGTGTGGAGAGTAAGACACCGGTGTAGTTACGGGCACAAGAGGCATTTCATCTTAGCTCTCTAGGTTGGCAATGCATTTGCAAACCCCTGAGGTCGTGGGTGTCTATGAGCAGTGGTGATCACTTACCATCAGGTGACCCACTTGCTCGTTTGCCTTTCTTGTCGGATAAAAGAAAAAAACCTAAAGCACATTATCATTAGCGAAAAATCTTCTATGTACAGATATCAAATTTTTTGAACTTTATTATAGTTTAGATGTGTAAACTTTACCTTCCACTGGATTTTCGTCAAGTATATTTAATTCACTTGGTTTAAGTTTTTTAAAATGTGGTAAGTTGAGCCTTATCCATGAATATAGGCCACATTTTAAACAAGTTTAGCCCACGATTGCGATGCATGTCGTCAAAGTCAGTTTCAATCTGAAAATAAGTCTCATTAGGCAGGCTGTTCGTTTATTATGTAAGATAATTTTAACCACTTTTAAAACAAAGCAAGAAAAACTTAGGACTTGGACAAACCCCATTCCCCTTTTTTTATTAAGAGCTTTAAGTCAACATGCACTTGCACTGCCATATGTATACTTTAAGTACCTACTTTTAAATTACATTTTTTATAAACTCACTGAAACATGAATACACAGAAAAAAACCAGAAAAATATAATTGATATTCACGGGAAAGCCGTAAAAATAAAAAATTGGGAGAAAAAATACAAAAGATACTCCTACTGAGATCATTACCTACTTTTAGCCCAAAAAAAAGAACATACAGAACTTAATAAAATCCATACCAGTTTGTAGCCTAGGCTTGATTTTAAACTTGACAATTTAGAGTGTATATCATGTATTGTGTTTTCCTGACAAGCTAATTTCATTCTGTAGGGTCTTGTCTTTTCCCACTTCTCCAAAATTTCAACAAATGGCTCAATATTAAATTTAAGATATAATTGGTGCTCTTCAGCCTCTTCTGCTGTGACTGAATACTGATTCTGAAAATATGAATGAAGTATCACATAACTACTAATAATTTGACATTGTCTTGATCTTGATCTCGAATTCCATTCCCGAGTTTATTAAGCACACACACACTCACGTATGCTAAAATAAACAAAGCCAAACACACATAAATATAAAATACCACAAACCAAGAAAAAAACAAGCACTGGATATAGTGGATATTGTTTTTAACCCCAGACGCAAAGATTGTTCAATTTGACCGCTTTGTGTGTCTATCTGTGGCACCGTAACTCTTAAACAGTTGAACCGATTTGAATGCGGTTTTTTTTTCATTTGAAATCAGGTTTTCTAGCAATGGTTCTTAGACACGTTTCATCAAAATAGGTTCAGCTGTTTTTGAGATATTACATTTTGAAAAATCTCGAGGGGTTTTGTCAAGTTCAAATCAATAAGGTGAGAACCCGTTGATTTCTTAAGTATGGCTAAGTTCGGGAACCAGAATCCGGTTGATATCTTGGAAAGTGGAAGTGAAGTATCTTTGTGGAAAGTGACAAAAAAAAAACAAAAAAAAAACCTGACAAAAAAAACCGTCTTTTTGTATTTGTAGGCCTTCCGTAGGTACCTAAGGCACCCGACTGCGCAAAAGTTAACATACCTAGTTCCAAATTAAAGGACCTGAGGGTCGAACACGAGTTTTCGAATCCTGCGTAACGTTACGGTTATCGTATCGAGATCGAGAGACCTCATACTCCATTTTAGTTCCAAATACGCTCACGAGCGGGCGCTGTTCCAAACGTCATACAAAACTCGACAACGTTTAGTATTCGATTTTGCGTGACGCAGGCTCCGAATATTCGTATAGGCCGCGCGATGGATTAAGATCGCTCGGCGAAACTGGTGGGGGCAATTTGGCGCACAATTGTACAATTGCGCACAAAATTGTTAAGTTCTGAGTGTATTTCTTTGAAACATATTTTTTTTATTTCGCATTTTTTTGTACCCTTAGTCACCTAACTTATAACACTCGTTTTTGCTTGTGACTTATTTTGCTAGTATGTTTATTCAGAATCTTGGTAGTATTTTTTACGTGCTTTTAATTACCACTTATTTAGTTAGTAGTATAAAAAAACAGGTGAACAGATTTGAATTGAACTTAGCTAAGAACCATCTCGATTAAACTAGCTTTCGATCAAAAAACGGCATCGAAATCGGTCCATCCGTTTAGGAGCTATGACGCCACAGATAGATATACACGTCAAACTTGTAACACCCCTCTTTTTCGTCGGGGGTTAACAACGAGAAACAACATAATGTAAATATATTGGAACAATGTAGAAAGCACAGGAATAAATAGGTAAATACTTACATGAATAATATTTCTGAGCTTGGTCATGCTCATGCTCAGCCCTGGCATAAATAATGGCATAGTTCTTTCCCTCAAATTGGAAATTAGCTCCTTCAGCTCGGTTTCTTGAATGCAGTCAGGCAATTTGAAGGAAATCTGATTTTCTAAAAAATAATAGATAGATTAGGTACATAATCAGTATTTTGGTTACACACAAAGATGCAGTCACACACGAGCAAATTATGGCTACCTACCTCTAGCAAATTCATTTCGGAAATACTAGTGGTTTTCAAATACTAGCGCATGCCACATATGTACTTACATACAAATTTAAACCACAACAAAAGTACTTCGGTAATTCGAAGACAAATGGGGTAAAAACATGTACAAAAACGTGTGCAAATTTGACCATTGAATTTCAAATGTTAAAATAAATTGTGTAGGTTATATAGTATGAGTAGGTAGGTATTATAACTAAACCGATCTGGTAAAATTTACTGTAATTAGTTTTGTAAATTTGATCCAAACGAATTACCTAACTACAATTTCTAGATCGATTCTAGGCATGAGATAGGATCCTATTCACATTATAATCAGTAAATTATAATAATTATTGATGGAACGGTTTTCCGAGAATCAAAATACCTACTCACCTTCAAATATTTTTATAGCGGATTCTGATAATCCCCATTCCTTCAAATATTCGACACCCACACTTAAGTCATCTTCAAGATCACTATGCACAATAATTTCAGTCACAGTTTCAATTTCAAACACTAAAAAGAGGTAAAAACCATATAATAGTGACGCAACTAAAAAACACCGTGCCTTCTGTTCCGTGGTTTACTGGAGAAATGGCGCAGAAATGACGCGGGCCGGGCAATGCGGCGTGGAGCGTGTCCGAGCGCTAGCGTCGCGCCGGTCGCAAGCGCATACAATGGCAACGCGGGGGGGATGTTTGCATCTCACTCTTATGTTTATAAATAGAACAGGGTGGAACTATGTTCGTAGGTCTTCGCGGGTGAGGCATACTCATAGACCGAGGGCCACTCCGAAGTCTGAAATTCGAAATTCTAATCTGACTGTCACGCTCACCCCAACATAGGTTAACACGAGAGCGAGAAGGATGGTTTATTATTTTCGAAAATAATATGTATGCACTTAATCAAAGCAAAAAATGGCGAAATAATGTGCCACACGTTGAAACGTGACGCGAAGCGCAGCGTTGTAGCCGAACGAGACGATTTAATATTTAATTTATTTCGTATATTTTGTAATTCCTTCTGTATTACTATTGATATTAAAAAAGGGGTTAAGAAATACGGGTTAAGAGATCTAACAGATACTTAGGTATAAGTACCTGACAATGAGAATGCTTTATTTGCCATCAACAAAAATAATTGTAGTTTATGCAACTGCTACATAATGAGGGTCCTTAAAACACGAGTATGTATTATCATGATTCATGATACTCGTAAAAGGCGTCCGAAACGTCGAGGTACTTATTCAAATTCAAATTTAAATAAGCATAGGTATGTTTTTTTTTACGCAATTAAGTCCCGAGTATCATGCATGATAATGTGTGAAAATCGCGAAAATTTCACTCAAATCAACACACGAGTGTTTTAAGGCCTAATTACGTGGCGTTGCAGACATTACTTTTATCTACACACATATCATAATTCCTCTATAATGTGTTCAAAAACCGTAGAAAATGCCCAGCATTTCAGCACGTCGTAGCCTTCTCGTCGCCAGCCCCACCCAGCCACCACCACCAGTAAAGTAATAGTCATTACAACATCGAATTCGATGTCGTAATGACTTTTCGATATCGAATTCGTAGTTTCAAATTTGGAAACCAACGTAATTTACAATCATAGTAAAATAAAACGGATCACACACGTATATAAGTCGAGTTCAGTTAGACATGTATAAATAATAATGTGATAATTTACAATAAAAAAAAAATAGTTTACAAAACGTTAGCTCGTTATGTTTATCTATGATTAAAAAAAACAGTCAAATTCGTGACAGGTATGGGTATGATATATCTTCGGCTTCTGAACCCATTTTAGAGTAAGTACTTATTAAATATATTTATTGCACTCCATACATGGAACAAAAAGCTGAAACAGCTTTTTTTTCAGCAAACATGATACATAAGTGCAACGCTGCGCTTTACACAACTCACAACAGATTTTGTTTCCCCCAAATTATTTATTGTTTATATCCATTCATTTATAAAATCCTTTAATCTTTCTTACTTCCCTTTTCCCCCACATTAACACGAATAGCAAATGACAGCAAAATTTAGTCTATACATAGATACAATAAGTACCCAAGTAATTAAGTAAATTAAAATGTAAAATACCTAAGTATCTACCTAGCTTAACGTGCAAGCTACAACACCATAGCTTTCGTAATTGAGTTTTGTTTCCTTATTTCAATTTATCCATTCATATTCACTAACTTTCTTAACTTTTATTAACTCCCTTTGTCTAACAAAATGACAAAAATATTGTCTTTTTTTTCTATAATCTACATACTTATCTCTTTTCTCTTAATTAATGTGAATTTAAAATCACAAATAGAGAAAAGAAAAAAAGCTTTCAAATTGTTTTTTTTTAAATATTAAAATTATTAAATCAGTGGAGTCCCGTTAGCACTCCACACGATAGAAATGAAATAGCAATAGATAGGTAATTTGAAATGGAGTGAGAAAGTTTCAACATTGAACCTTAGCACTGTGGCATTAAACTCAAATTTGCTCGCATTAGTTTGTAGTTGCAAGTCTTAGGTATACGTGTATATACATATATTATATTCTTTGGGTAGGTACGTTACGATACGAGCTAAGTTTACGAGAGAAATCCTTGTGAAAAATCGAAGGGTCACAAGGAAAGGATTTAGATTGCTATTTTGTAGGTACATAGTGCCGACACAATTTACTTTCAAACACACAATCATCGCTAGTTTTCATTCTACGAACTTACCATTATGACAGTGTTAAGTAGGTACCTACTTACCTTTTCACTCGTCGCCAAATGCAGCATGTATTGTATTAATTTAATAATAATAACAATATGTATTGTATTGTACATTACGATAAAGATGTCAAAATTTGGTTAACTTAAGTCAGTTCATGACGCCCATTACTTAATAAACTAAATCAATACATTTTATTATTATTAATTTTAGTACAATATAATGTTCATGTCACCTCTTATTACTGTACTTATACTAGCTTTTGCCCGCGACTTCGTACGCGTAGACAATAACGTAATTAATACAAATACCTACTTACAGATTTTTAATGGAAGAAGGTGATGTTGCCGATTTTTTCTGTGAACCCAACCCAACCTACCTACATAATTAAATGTTGAAAACTAATATAAGTACAACGTTAACATTCTACAAACATACAGTTCTTGACTGACTCTTGACTACCTACTTTTTCCTCGAGAAAATGGAAAATTCCCGAGTGATATAAATAAGTAAATTCTACATTTAGACCTATTAAAAAATATTTTACTAAACCTACACTGTTTCTGATTGCCATAGGCTACTTTATTCCTAGAAAGTGTAAAGTTCCCGCGGGATAGACAACTAAGTACATATATTTTAAATATTCTTAAAGGTCAATCAGAGACTTTTAGCTAGCTACTACTAGCTTTCTATTAGCGAAAGAATTTTTAAATTTGTCCTGAAGTTGAATTCACTTATTTCTATCCCGCGGGAATTTTACATTTTAAATCTTTAGATGGATATTATAATAAAACTTTGACTAATAGAAAACTGACATTGGCTACCTACTTTCTCGCGAAAATGCAAAATTCCCGGGGGATAGAAATAAGTGAATTTGGCATTAAGACCGATTAAAAAAATATTTTGATTAATAGAAAGCTACACTGTTTCTGACTGACATAGGCTACTTTTATCCCGTAGTTGAATTCACTTGTTTATATCCCGCGGGAATTTTGCATTTTCCCTATAGTTACGGAGATAGAGCCACTTTGATTCGAAAATATAAATCCCATTTATTCCCTATCCCGTGGGAGTTTTGAAAAATCCCTTCTTAGTACACCTCTAGGATAGTCGAGGTATATGTTTGCCAAATTTCAAGTTTCTAGGTCCAGTGGTTTAGGCTGTGCGTTGTCTGTCAGACAGTCAGTCAGTCACGGTACTGTTTTATAGGTATAAAGGATAGTTCCTCTTTCAATCAACATGCCATTTAAACGGAATTTGAATTCTTTTTTAACCGACTTCAAAAAAAGGAGGTTCTCAATTCGTCGGAATATTTTTTTATAATGCATGTTCCCCGATTACTCGAAGACGGCTGGACCGATTGCAAAAAATCTTTTTTCTGTTTGAAAGGGTATACGTTCTAGTTGGTCCCATTGTCACCAAGTCAGGATCTGATGATGGGATCCCAGGAAAATCGAGAGCAACCCTCAAATTTTATAGACACGTATCATGTGTTTCATATATTTTCGAAAGATATTCAAGTACTTGCGTCTGGTAGTCATCATTTCGTGTTGATGAGGTGATGATGGAAGGTACAACTCCTTAACGGTTAGGAGTTGGAGGATAATATTTTAAATACTAACGTAAGTTAAAATTGTGAAATAAAAAATCTTTTAACAAAGGTGGCTTCACTTTTTTTATTTTCAATATCTCTTATAGCTTTAGGAATCTTGTTATAAATTTTAGGAGACATCCCAAAGATTCCTTTCGAGAGTAGTTCACTTCTTGATGGTAGTGATTTTACCTTGTCATGGAGTCTTGCACTGTTAAACGTTTTAAACAAACCCAGATTAGTTTTAGCTAGCTAGCTTTTAAGTATAGATACTTACTACCACAAACACTGCAGGTGGTATGCAACATAATCTGAAATTGTAATAATTTGTAATACTTACATAATTTTAGTATTTTTACCATTTCATCTCAATCGCACATTTACCTAGATAGGTAGTAGAAAGGTACATCATTCAAGATCACGAACGACCTTACGTAGACTTAAATACAAATACCTACTTAGTAGTACCCTTTTTTTTTAACGGAGTGGAAACTCGTTACGAGTACCACCAGACCTAGGGAAAGTCTGATGGTTATGTGGGGCTCTCTTCGCCTCCTTCTCTCCGTAAAGGACAGAAAGGGGAGAAGCATACCCACTAAAACCACTCCACTAAAGTCCACTAAACTCCACTCCACATAGTAGTACCCTATGCTTACCGATGACGACGACGCGCGTACCTCGTGATTGGTACTTACTTGATACACACTTATCAGTCCGTATTTTGACGACTGAACCAAATTTGATGAAATTTATTAACCCCAAGGTGAAGTGAATCCAACGCCAGTAGTAAATAATGTTTTTGATAAGTCTTCACAAGACCAACAATGCGATTTCCACGAAATGTTCCTCGTAGCAACAATTGTGCTGTGTCATGAAATTTTAAGACTACATAATTAACTACATTACTAACCCACATGGTTTAGTGAATCCAACGCCAGTTGATAGTTAATTGAACACATAATGTTAGCAACGATGCTACCGCCATCTATTGGCGTTTTTGATAAGTTTTTACAAAACCACCAATGTGACTTTTACGAAATGTGTCACGTAAGAGCAACTGTGCTATTTGGTAAAATTTATTATCTGATTTAGTTTAATTTACTAAAGCGCACAGGTTACGTTATTAACCTACACGGTATAGTGAATCTAACGCCAGTTGGTAGTTAATTTAACACATAATGTTAGCAACGATGCTACCGCCATCTATTGGCGTTTTTGATAAATCCTTACAAAACCACCAATGTGACTTTTACGAAATGTTTCACGTAAGAGCAACTGTGCTATTTGGTAAAATTTATTATCTGATTTAGTTTAATTGACTAAAGCGCACAGGTTACATTATTAACCTACACGGTTTAGTGAATCCAACGCCAGTTGGTAGTTGATTTAACACATAATGTTAGCAACGATGCTACTGCCATCTAATGGCGTTTTTGATAAGTCCTTACAAAACCACCAATGTGACTTTTACGAAATGTTTCACGTAAGAGCAACTGTGCTATTTGGTAAAATTTATTATCTGATTTAGTTTAATTTACTAAAGCGCACAGGTTACATTATTAACCTACACGGTTTAGTGAATCCAACGCCAGTTGGTAGTTAATTTAACACATAATGTTAGCAACGATGCTACCGCCATCTATTGGCGTTTTTGATAAGTCCTTACAAAACCAGCAATGTGACTTTTACGAAATGTTTCACGTAAGAGCAACTGTGCTATTTGGTAAAATTTATTATCTGATTTAGTTTAATTTACTAAAGCGCACAGGTTACATTATTAACCTACACGGTTTAGTGAATCCAACACCGGTTGGTAGTTAACAGACCTTACAAGACCACCAATGTGATTTCCACGAAACGTATTTTATAAAATAAACTGTACTTTTATGTGAAATCTACAAATACATGTAGTATTTTTTACGAAACTTTAATTGTTGTTATTCTACCGATAGACTTTGGTAAGTTTAACATACCTTTTTGTTAAATCTACAATAGTGAATAGTAATAACTTTACTATCACTTCAATCTTTTTGATTTCGTAATTTGAATTAAGTAAATGTTGTAATATTAACTACAAATATGGTTAATTTTACAAAGATTAAATCAACCCATGCGAATTTTGTAAATTCAACAATGTAATTTTTTCAGTGTAAGAGGTACTTCCAGTTGTCCTAGAAACTTGAAATTTGGTATGAAGGTAGCTCTTATAGCACAACCACTCAAAAAAAGTCTCAAAATCTTCAATTTTTATGTCTGTCTGTAGATTTCGCAGACCAATATAAGTTGACCCTACACTGCGTACATTTTGCTTAGGAGCAGCAGGGCTCTGCTAACACTGGAATTCTTAAATTTCTTAAAACACTGGGGAAAAGCGTTAAAATCTTTCTACGGAACCCTCGTGCGCGAGTCCGACTCGCACTTGGCCGGTTTATTTTTATTTTAGGTAAGTAGTATACTTTTGATAAACGTATTGATTTTTGTTATTGACCGAGCGAACGAAGTTGCTTCAGTTTGGACAATAGTAGTTTATGCAACTGCTACATAATGAGGGTCCTTAAAACACGAGTGTGTTTTTATGAAATGATATATCATACCCATGCCTGTCACGAATTTGACTGTTTTTTTTTAATCATAGACAAAAATACCAACCTGACGTTTCGTAAACTGTTTTTTTTTATTGTAAAATAAAATAAAATATCACACTATTATTTATATATGTCGGACTGAACTCGACTTATATACGTGAGTGATCTGTTTTATTTCACTCTGATTGTAAATTACGTTGGATGTCGAATTCGATGTCGTAATGACTATTACTTTACTGGTGGTGGTGGTGGTGGTGCCGGGGCTGGCGCTGTCGGCGAGAAGGCGACGGCGTACTGAAATGCTGGTCATTTTCTACGGTTTCAGAACGCATTATAGAGGACTTATGATATGTGTGTAGATAAAATTTCTTTCGTTTGTCTGTCCCGCTGTCCGGATAGCCGGTTATTCTCCTCTATAGGTCGCATTTCTCAACCGATTCTCGTGAACTTCTGTGAGTAGGTTCGAAAAATAAGTATTGAATTACATTTGTAATTTATCATGAGCTTTTCGGTGAAGGAAAACATTGTGGGAAACCTGCACATTTCTGCAAAGCAATTCAATGATGTGTGTTAAATTCCCAATCCGCGCTGGGCCCGCGTGGGAAGTGGGAACTATAGCCCAAGCCCTCTAGCTCATTCTAGCTCATGATGATGAGAAAGATTAATTTGGTTAGGTTACTTGAGACTGCCAACTTTTCTCATCATGTTAATGCAGGAATAATAAGTGAAAGCATTTTTAACGATCGATATACCGTTAGCAGCTTAGAGCCGTGAAAAATAACGTTATGTCATCCAGTATCCGGCGGTTTATGGTATGAGTTATTGCTTGTAGACCCGTTGCCAAATTTACGATTCTCGATGCCAATACCGTTAATACTTATGAGGCATTTTTTGCATATATACGTACCTATAATGGATTGAACGTGACGTAGGAGTCTTAATGGATGCAGTGGGTCGAGCACGACTTTACGAATGCTGCGCAACGTTACGGTTATCGTATCGAGATCGAGAAACCTCATACTAAATTTTAGTTTCAAATACGCTCACGCGCGGGCGCTGTTCCAAACGTCATACAAACTCGACAACGTTTACTATTCGACTTTACGTTACGCAGCATTCGTAAAGTCGTGCTCGACCCTCTGGATATTCCTAACTGCCAAATTAAATGGGATGAGTATGCAGCGTCAATTGGAGTTTTATTATTGTTTTATATTAGAAGATAATTAGAAATTTGAGTACCTTAACTAATTTAAAGCAAGACAGACAATTATACTTTGTCGAGACGATTATTGGCAGAACATAGTAATTTTTTATTATTGACCGAGCGATTGATAGGTCTTAGTGGTACAGGATGTTCTTATGTTCTACCCTAAAAGGCTTGCAATAATGAAAATAGTTTACTCTCAGCATTTACAACATGGCACAACACTAAGCCAAATTGCACAAATGTGTACAATTTCAACTTTTAACAAGTAAGTAAATGTCTACGCAACTAGGAGAAAATAAAAAATAAATAAATGAGGGATTTAGTCATCTCTTATTGCAAATTATTACCATTGTAAATTCAGTGACGTCAGCTACGATGACGCTAACGTCTCGTCTGTGTTCGCTTCGTGCCCTAATTTGTAGTTTATCGTTTTCGATAGTGCCACAATAGTACCCGCTGTACCTACCAAATCACTAAAATACGCGTAGACTCGTCTGTGCAAAGAAAAAAGAAGGAAACCAGAGCACACACATCAAAGGTACCTACGCGTATAATCTTCAAACGTGTTTAAAGCATATGTACTTATCTACTTAATTAAGTATGATTTTTGTGAGTTCGTCACAGTTTAATTTCCCCTCATTTTTATCAGTTCGTCACAGTTTCATTTCCCCTCATTTTTTGTCAGTTCGTCACAGTTTCATTTCCTCTCATTTTTTGTGAGTTCGTCACAGTTTAATTTCCCCTCATTTTTCCTCCCTGTGTGTTGCACAATAAAAAGTGTTCAGTGACTTACTTACAGTTAGTTACCTACCTGCTTACTTGACTTTGTTTTCTTACTAAGATTAGGTACCGAATACTACAAACTAGCGGCAAACAATGTATTTAGTATTAGTATACAATATGTTATGACCCAGGTTTTTGGCATGCTGTCAACTCTTTGCGCGGCCTGATTTCTTAGGGCATGGTTAAGATAAACAAGATAAGAAAAGGAAGAAGGCAAGGGAAAGTTATTCTTTGCTAAATATGGTAACATAGTGCTTCTTTCGCATTGTTGGCACTAGATACATAATTAAGAGGTGTCTGAGAGCTATTTTTATCGCTGAATAGGGTTCTACTTTACTTACACATAAAAGATACTAAATGGTTTACCTTACGCCGTTACTAGAAAGAAAGAAAGATGAGGAAATATACATACAGCCATATATCACGTAAGCGTAAGAACGAACCACATTCTCTTACAAGGTGCCGCGTGGCACGCAAAACAAAAAAAAAAGGTAAGTAGGTAAATAAGAATTTCAGAGAAAGGAGCGCGGCGCCTTTGACACTCAAATAAGAAATAACAGTATGTTTAAAATATAATGATAGTTATACTGAGACTATCAGTCTTCTTCGATGTTAAAACTTTTAACTTTTAACTTAAAAACCCATTTTAATTGATGTAACTGACCTTTAGATCCTATTTGACTCAAGAGATTTATCATTTTCAGAGTTCAAAACTCTTCTGAACTTCAATTTGATATTGTGGCGGGCACTTTATTCAATTTATTTTGCCAGCTTAAGGAATTCAAGCGTTAAAAATAAATTGGAAATCACAGAATTCCAGGTGGGGGAGACAATTTGACGCATTATCTAGGAATTCTTATACTTAGTTTATTTTATTTTATTGTTAACTTTTAGTTTAAAAAATGTACGAAAAATCGTCACAAATTAATGATGTAGGTAAGGTAAGGGTAAATTAATGTCAGAGTACGACGGTGGCATAAATATATATGCAATTGTAAAGTGAATATACCGAAACATTTGTGTAGTAAAGCAAGAGCTACGAGCTACGGGCTACGACACCGCTACGGAGCTACGAGCTCGCTACAGCTACGGACGCAAACTACGATCTCCTACGCGACGTTACGTAACCGCTCATCCCAAACTTTGCCCATCAACAACATTCATCAACATCCAGACAACGATAAAAATCACTTAATCTTGAGAATCTTGTCACTTACCTTATTCATCCCATTTCCCATCGTTGCAACAAACCCTTAACGAACCAACAATATCACAACAATATAACAAACACTCAACGTTGAATAAACTTGTTTATTAATAACGGCATTGTAAAGATTATAAACTGTCAACCTGTCAACAGTAGCGTCACTATGGCTACATTGTTGACGCGGCGAAGTGCGGCGCGCGGTATCGATAGTAAAATGTCGACAGGTTACGTCCCGTGTGGCATAGTTAGTGACACGTGGTTTGTTTGGCTGTTTGTCGCGGGTTATCGATCGCCAGGGTGGGGGGCGCCGAGCGGGGCGTGCGAAGTCCTCGGCCCGCGGCGCGCCACTGCCGCGGCCGCCGGCGTCACTGCGTCTATTAGCTTGACTAGGGGGAGAAACGTCGATAAAAATTTGACGATAGATTTTATTTTTGTGGATTACTGATACACAATGCGGGTGGTAGGACCTTGTGCGAGGTCCGTCCGGATCGCTACCACCATCTTACTCGTTAATCCCGCCGCTAAGCAGCAGTGCTTGCACTGTTGTGTTCCGTTGTGGAGAGTAAGACAGCCGGTGTAATTACGGGCACAAGAGGCATTTCATCTTAGCCCTCTAGGTTGGCAACGCATCTGCAAATCCTCCGGAGTTGCGGGTGTCTATGGGCAGTGGTGATCACTTACTATCAGGTGACCCACTTGCTCGCTTGCCTTCCTCGTTGTATAAAAAAAAAAAACACAAAAATGAACAGATGGAATACGCCACCGCTTCACCGCGCACGGACAAGCAATTATAGGTGTACTAGCTGTTGCCCGCGACTTCGTCCGCGTAGATTTCGGTTATCGCTACCCCGCGGGAACTACATAATTTTCCCGAATAAAAAGTAGCCTATGTTATTCCTCAATATTCAAACTATCTTCTTACCAAATTTTATCTAGATTGGTGCAGCGGTTTTCCCGTGAAGAGGTAACAAACAGACAGACAGAGAGACAGAGTTACTTTCGCATTTATAATATTAGTTGGGATTGGGAGAGTTGAGTTGGGACTAGTGAGGATTAGGGTAAGTATCCCTTGATGTTTGGTATCATGTCAGTCTAATGACAACTAATGAGTGAGGACCGCATCATGTCAGCGCTGGTCAGGTGCGTGGCATATCTTTAATGTTTTACATATCGAGGCGTACATGAGTCGAAGCGACATCGTGCAATCACTACATCTGTACCTTATACCGTTGAATTATGAATTATAAAACTCTTCCATTGAAGCGGATTAAAACGATTTCAATAGAGATGAAAAGCGAAATTCATACTATCATATCGATAATTTATGACGAGAACGGACTCTACCCGCCTCGCGATAGCTGGGTGATGCAGGCGCGACCATCCCAGCCAGATTCGTGCAGCTCGACTCTAAGGCTACGTTTTCAATCTACTTAAATCCAGTCAAACCTTCACAATGACGCCTAAGGCTTGGAGACAAATGACTAGCTGGTTCTTCGGTCCAATCATTTCTCAGTTTGGTCTTAATCGTCTTTTGTTTTTAGGCAGATGGTGGTTAGTGGACGAAGAAGAGGGACTGTGAGCGACCATCGTCAAGTTTACATGTAATTCAATTCCCCTATTTTACGAAACGTTAAAAATTACAATGACAAATCGATCTACATTTCATATGAAGCGCCTAAAACAAAAACATTTAAAGTCAGCAATTAACACCGAAAATCGTCATACTTACAAATTTCTCGATCTTCAAGTTTACGCAGGATTCGAATATTCGTACTCGGACCTCTGGCATTTGTATTACGTTGTTGTACAAGCTGTTCAGACGAGCCAGCGGTTGCATAATTATGTCTACTTAGTGGTTATTGGATGTTTAATATTATGTATATAGGTATGTATTTATCTATATATAGGTATGGTTATTCGTTGTCTAGTACCCTACCCATAGCACAGGCTTTGCAGGTCAATTGGTGTCAATTGTCCCACGATATTATTTATTGCAACGTACTGCATACAGGTTTTATATATTTAATTTAATACAATACAATGTGAGTCAACCAAGGAGGAAGTGAAATTTAATTGAAGGCTCACCCAATATTGTTTTGCGCTTACGACCCAAATTACAAGGGAACCCAATTTGGGGAAGTAACGATGTCAACATGTTTACGTATCCGAAACGAAGGTTCTGTGAACTTTCCCCGCTAGGTACGAATGTCCCTGGCCTTGTCAAAAGTTATTTTAAAGGTATTAAGGTGCAATGTGCAAGTAAGTACTTTATACCCAGTTAACCAGCAGTTAACTTATTGGTTATTTTATTAGGTAGGTACTCCAGCTACGATATATGAAGCATAATTTTTATTATTTACTCATTAATCTCATTATATTTAAAAAATATATATACCTGTAAAAGAAAAAAATCTATACAAGATTCAATTTGTCAAATGTTGGTTTTTTTTTTTAAGATTTTGTATAGTAACGACGAGCTAGGCTTTTGGTTTTAAATTGTAGGTAAGTAACCCTAAGCCTTCAATTTGTTTTTTTTAATATATAGAGTAGTATTAATTTTACAGACGTATTTAGGTAGGTGGGTAGGTTTCAAAATGAATGAGGATGTTCAAGGTCTCACAATGTCACAATCCACTGCGGCACACTTCAAAATGATTAATGTTCCACCTTCCACATTTTGACTCGAGCTTAGCGGACGAGTATAAGATTAACCCTAATAATAATAGATCTATAACACAGCTATATCGGGATAGAAGGAAAGAGTGTATGTACCTAGGTACCTCGCGTGCCGTAAAGAAAGACCGAGACCTGAGAACCTCATTACGCGTTCCAGCTTTCGACCGCTTTTCGCGTGCGGCGTCAGGTTTTATTAAAACAAAATACCTTGTCGGTCAATAATTAACTGTTTAAACACCAACAAAAAAGTTGCGCTAGTTGAAATATTTACTCACTTACAGGTTAATTACATTCGTGACTTCAAAATGTTACACGCTCGGTTCTCATACAAATCAATGAACCGATTCCTTCTATCACGATATTAGTTCTGTGATCTATTAACTTGTTTTTTTGGCTGAAAATAAGTTAATTGGCCTTTCTATGTTATTTATTTAGCTACGTAGTAGGTTACGTATCTACCTAACTATCCAATTATTTCCGCCCAGCAACTACCTCTTAATACTACGCAACGCCTTCAGTCTATCACGTCATCCATGAGAATGAAATCGGTAACCAATCTCTCGATCAAAACGCCTATTAGCGTCACGAATAAAAATCTAAAGATTTCTTTTGCCTCGTGGTAAAACCTTGTATCCGGAGATTATTCGAAGATCGGGGTCACGATGCGTCGCGTCGCGTCCCCCGGGGCCATCACAGATAGGGTTGCCAGATATAAAATTGAAAATCTTGATAAAGAGATGAAAGATTATCAAGTCCGACAGTAAACGCGTGAATTAAAAAATGAGTTCGCAACTTTCTACGTAACTGTCACATGCTTGAAAGGGGGGGGGGGGGGGTTCAGAGGGGTGCCATATAAATTGTACCATAATCGGTTCAGCAGTTTTTTAAACATAATGGTGAAATAATGTTACGTAATGACGATTTATCGAAAAAAAGTCCCAGAAAAGTGCCTAGAAATCCTACTAACCTCAGGAAAACTGTGACATCTGGTAACCCTGCCACAGCTCGACAGTTATCGAATTACGTCGCCATCTCTGCGTACCCACTAGACTGGTGGCTAATAATATCGTTTAAGTAAAAAGGTTGCCATTGGCTACTTACTCGCATGGCTTCCCCTTGCGGCGGAGTGGAAGGGTTGTTTCACGCTATGGGATCTCAGAGGCTGGTTAGATAGAGGATAGTTTATTTTATTAGTCACAAAAATAGATCGTCTGGTTAAGGGACTGAAAGACATGGCGGGAGATCCCACAAGGAAAAACAAGAGGAGCGGAGTGATTTTCACTGCAAAAGTAGAGTATACATATACATACGATATCGAAGTTTTTAAGTCTAATTTGCTACCTACATGAGTGCGTGAGTTAGAATTTCCAAACATGTAAAAAGGGCAAGCAAGTATCGATTTCATATCGCGAGAAAAATGATAAAATACGTATTTATTTCACTTCATTACTTACTTACTTATCGACTTAAATAGAAATAGTCATATAAAATGGTTAATTTCTACAGTAATACTAGCAATGAAATTATTAATGAGGGTAGGTAAGTACTTAATATTTTAAAATTTTAAATACACATAACAATAAAGCACAAAACCCCACCAAGCAATATTTTCTTACAATCCCGTTCTAACGTTCAACTCGTAACAATACAATTTTATCGACTTTCACACATGATACTCGGGACTTAATCGCGTAAAAAATATATTTAAATCTAAATACCTCGACGTTTCGGACGCGACGTTGCGTCCATCGTCTTGAAGGGACTGTCCTGTTCTGGGACTGTGAAGTCCCGAGTATCATAACACAATTTTATTGTTTATCAATTTTATCATTCAACGTTTTCCTTTTTCCTCGTGCGAGCGACGAGTGCCAGTCCTAGCACGATGAGCAGCACGCCGGCCCACCAACGCAATGACGATACTTCGCCGAATACTGCAATGCCGATTACACCCTGGGAACAATAACCAAATCAGGTAAGTATATATTTTTATACGACAAGGAAGGCGAACGAGGTAACCTGATGGTAAGTGATCACCATTGTCCATAGGCACTCGCAACACCGGGGGGTTTGCAGATGCGTTGCCAACCTAGAGAGCTAAGATGAAATGCCTCGTGTCCGTAATTAAATCCACCGGCTGTCTGAATCTCCACTGAAACACAACAGTGCAAACACTGCTGCTAAGCGGCAGGATTAGCAAGTAAGATGGAGGCAGCGATCCGGACGGACGTCGTACAAAGTTTTGGGATTTAAAGGGCGTGATCGACGGGCGAGCTTTACCGCGGCAAAGATTATACTTACCGCGAGCGTGACTGCCCTCTCACAAGACCGCGGTATTGCAGTGATCCACTTAATTTAGTCCCGGACTTAAACGGCGAGCGAGCGTTACCGCGTTTTGTGGCCTCGCCGGTAAAGCTCGCTCGTTCGTAAACTTTGTTCAACAATGAGACGCTAATTTAGACTTAATCCTAACTAAGCCTATACGGATCTACGGCTACTAAAACTAGTTTAATCACACCTATCTATCTGCAGTCTGTCAAACACAAGATTTAGTCGCTGGTCTTAATGTATTCGAGACATCGACAAGTATGTTCCTACCTATGCATGTATAACCCTACTTACTAGAGTTGCATTAGTTTGAACCTTTTCAACGCCTAAGACGCTTAAAAGCGTCATGAGCCGACATGTCTACGACGCCACCAACGCTTATAGGCGTCCGGCTATACAGTGGAAATACGACCTACGTACGTATGCTTAAAGTTTAAGTCCGCGTTGACGTTATGCCAACTTGGCGTGTGGATGACAACTTTTGTATGCGTCGCTGGCGTTGAAAGGGTGTTGCGTATTTGTGTAAATACTTAGGTAGGTCACATCCGAGCTTTCCACAACCCAGACAAAGACAATTGACGGAGTCGCTGTCGCCGAATACGGCGAAGAGGACTATATAATAAATAGGTAGGTACTAAAGTAATGCCTCACCGACAACACAAAGCTAGAGGCTGCGGAGATGACGGTGGGCGAGGCTGTATTGGTGGCGGCGTCCAACGAACGCAGGTAATACCGGCAGCCCCATGTGTTGACTGCCACCATCACGGCAAGCAGACACGCCCAGATGATGTAGCCGTCACCCTGCCGTTGGGCACGTGATCAGTCGATGAGGACTAGGTTACGGATGTTGAAATAACAAACATAGGCAATGTAATGTAATGTAGGTAAGTCAGGGCAATGTCAGGTAGGTAGTAGTACTTAGGTACTATTAGGTACGAAAAATACCTATGTCAAGTTGACCAAGAGCGCTGACCGTCAACCAGTTTAATAAAGTCTAAAGGCTTCAGCCTCCATTAGCTAAAATAGGTTTTGTCTTCTTACTCACGGAAATGTCAATGTGACAAAAAATTACAAACGAACTTTAATGGTAGGCGGTATTGTCGCTTAAAAGCGATCTCTTACGTACACACAACCAAAATACAAAACCAAGATGAAAAGGCTAGTTAGGTAAGTGTACAACCTACTTACTTTAAGTAATAAAATTTAGGTGGCAGAAAATAACAGAAAGGAGAAACGTGAATTTGAAACAACCCGCCTTTGTTTCTTCTGTATTTGTGTGCGGAAATTGATACTCACAACTACAGCAGGTGTCCCACTTAATTTTCCGATGGTACTTCCAATCGACGCCCACGTTCCCGCCATAAAAGCATCATATAACATTTTAGTTTTACTGAATTTAGGTAACAATAAATACAACAATACAACAAATCGAATTTATCGAATTCCTTTGTTATTGTATAGATTTTAGGTTATGTTTAAGGCGTATTTCACATCAATGTAACCAAAGAGTATAGTGTAACTATTATCAGAAAACTCAGAAAAATGTACTTTATCCACTTTATAACTCTACCAGGTAAGAGATCGAGCGTAAAATACAAAATGTAAAACATTCATTCATGTATCTTACCTACATACTGTTTATCTTAATTTAACTAATATTTATAAATGATGTTAAAAATTAAAAAAAAACGCAAGCACGTACTCTTTACAAAATACGTCTTTGAGTTGTGAAGAAAAGACTTGCCAGTATAATCACAGTCCCCTAAAAGTTTTGTAATTGTAATTGAGAATGCCGCGTATTCACTAGTTTAGTTCGGAGAGCCTATTTAGACAATATATTCCTAGTCTTGCATTTATTGTTTACTTTATCCCTTTCACGCTATCTTGCTAGTCGCTAGACGTGGCACTTATATATTACTGATTTAAGTTATTTTAAGCTAAGCTAAACTATAAAGTTCCCATCCACACGTATTCTGTGTATTTTACTCTGTCAATACACAAATTTTCGAATTTTGATCACTCACAATCAATGACATCAAAATTCTCTGACCTTAATTGATTCCCTTATGAAAACTTCTTTGGAATCTATACTTAACTTACAATTCAATGGGCAATCTTGGACCCAGGCTTCCCTTCCTATCAGATATGGTGAGCTAGGTATCCGCAAAATTTCTAGTGTTGCTTTACCAGCGTTCCTATCATCTGTCCACAGCACGTCCACCCTCGTAGGTAAAATCCTAAAGGATTGTCCTTCAAACTACGAGACGACGGGTTTGGTCGATGCTAGGAATGCTTGGCTAATGGCTTGTCCGGGTGAAAATCCTCCCGCTTATCCAAATTTCCAACGGAGCTGGGATGACACACTATCCAAATTAACTTATTTTAATATTCTCAGTTCCAGTTCAGGCCCAGACCGCGCAAGGCTTTTGGCTGTGGCAAGAAAGGAATCCGGTGACTGGCTTCATGCTTATCCTTCCGTTAACACCGGAACCTTTCTTGAGCCTGAAACACTGAGAATTGCAGTCGGGCTAAGACTGGGTGTTGCGCTGTGTTCACCACACCGTTGCCTCTGTGGCACCAATGTGGACGAAACGGGACACCATGGTCTTTCCTGTCAAAAGAGCGCCGGCCGTTTCTCCCGTCATGCCGCGCTCAATGACATAATCCGCCGGGCTCTTGCCTCTGCGAACGTGCCGGCCATTTTGGAGCCAAGCGGCATTGCCCGCGACGATGGCAAAAGGCCGGACGGTATGTCTCTGATTCCCTGGAGAATGGGTAGGGTTCTGGTTTGGGATGCGACCTGTGTCGATACAGTAGCACCCTCACATCTCCAGGGAACCACACAAAAAGCTGGTGCGGCGGCAGAAACGGCCGAAAATAGAAAAAAATCTAAGTATCAATCTCTCGGTCCGAATTATAATTTTGTTCCTGTCGGGTTTGAAACTTTGGGTCCATGGGGTCCCAGCGCTTACAAGCTTATTTCTGAGTTACAAAAGCGCTTAGTTGATGCAACTTGTGACCAAAGGGCTGGCAGTTTTCTCTCTCAAAGAATCAGCATCGCTATTCAGCGAGGCAACGCTGCCAGCCTTTTGGGCACTATGCCACGGGGGCCTTATTTAGATTTAATTTAGTTTTAAGTTGTAGTTTATTTAGTTTAAGCTTAGATTTAATGTCATTGTAAATTGCTTTTATTATGACAATAAATATTTCTGAGGTTTTGTTGGAATTAAAAGGCAACACTGTCACACAGTTTGTCACTGTCAAAGTGACAAGTGACTTTGTCAGTGTCAGTGTCTATAGTAAAGTCAATTCAATAATTTCAATCACCTATTTTCTGTTCTTTCAGTGAGGTCACGTACGCTACACGCGGTACACAAACGCAACGCACGTTCCAGTTTTTCGTAACATTATAAATATTATAATTTATATATTCCTCAAGTTGTTATCGACAACTTATCACACATAATCTTCTAAAAATCGAGCGGCCAGAAATTTGCTTCATCACGCTATAATTTCTTTATTATTTCGGTACAATCGACTATAATTGCAAGGACCTGAACGTATTCATCCGCTGGTTTCAAGAACGGAAAGACATTGAAAGCGTAACAAAATTTATAGTAACACAGCAATGAATAACTTAAAGAGTGGCGATAATGTGTTGGTTATCTGGAGGAACAGCGATCAAAATGACCTGAGCAGTGTCGTGGATGAAATTAAAAAGGCGACAAATAATGGCTCTATCGTTCTGGAAAATTCTGAAATGATCACAGCAAGTAAGTTTACTCTACAACTGAGTTTTTGTGTGTTTTCAGTATAAAACTCACTCCATAGCCAGGCAAGAGATTGCCATTACAAGAGATGACATGGGTAAGTTACTGTTGAGTACATTCACTATTATTCCTATGATGGCAGCTCTGACTCTGGCCCTGGGATTGTGTGAAGGGTTTGTGTAAAAGACTTTTCCTTAATAATATAATAGGTGGTAGTCAGACTAGGAGCATTCTAATGCTTTTTGTTTTAAAATATGAGTCTTTATATCATTGTGTTTTTTCAGGTTCCAGATCACAGTCATCCTTTGATGTCATACTCTCCAACTGGGTACCTCCACACTTGGTCAGCCATGATGACAGCCTACTAGCAATACTTATCAAGCTGCTCAAACCCAGTGGAAAACTGGTTGTGAAGGATACTTCAGATATCAACAGTGCTCTTAAATTAAATGGGTTCTTGAATATTACAAAAGATGGTGATGTCTACACAGCTGAAAAGCCTAAATTTGAGGTAATTTTAAGGGAAAGAAACAGTACTTCTAGACTAAGCAGTCTCCAGCTTACCTAAACAGTCTAAAACAATTTAAATATATATATATATCATGGGACAGTTGACACCAATTGACCTAGTCCCAAACTAGGCAAAGCCTGTACTATGGGTACTAGACAATGGATAAACATACTTATATAGATACTTGTAAATACATACTTATATACATATTAAACATCCAAGACCCGAGAACAAGCATAAAAATTTTAATATGTGCTGGTGTGCAAGAGATTGTATTTTTTTTATTGCAAGTATGCCTGATGTATCTGGGCATTTTGCAACCGACATGGTGTTAATGAAGATTTTCTCTGATTGCAGGTAGGCTCTAAGGCACAACTTAAGCTAGGAAGCAAGCCCACAGTGTGGAAACTGGATGACACAGTGGAAGCAGCATGGACGGGAGGCAATGATGATGACATCATTGATTCCAACCAGCTGCTTGATGAGGATGATCTCAAGAAACCTGACGAAAAGGCACTGAGAGGTAAAAAAACTTTTAATTCTTTTGAAATTATAAAAGTTTCTCAGCTATGAAACAGGCTTTTTATCACCCGCAGGTTATAATTAAATGGGTGATTGATAATTAAATAGTTAAATAGGATAATTCAAATATGATTTCTTTTTATTTTATTCAGTACTTCTGACTATCCTATCCTAACTAATATTAAAAATGCGATAGTAACCCTGTCTGTTTGTTACCTCTTCACGGGAAAACTGCTGCACCAATCTAGATGAAATTTGGTAAGAAGATAGTTTGAACATTGAGGTACAACATAGGCTACTTTTTATTCGGGAAAATGGTATGGTTCCCGCGGGATAGCGATAACGCGGGCAACAGCTACTTTTGCATAAAAACTGCTAAAAAACTTTTGAAATGTTAAATTAAGTCATATGCTTGTTATGCTGAAACATATGTAATATTTATGTATAATGTCTAAATATATTTTATGAATCTAACTGCCATTATAAAGTTGTTTCACAAAGGACCATGGGCAACATAGTATGGAGCTTGGACCCAGAACCAACACAGCTGAGAGTTAGGTCATTAAAAGGATCTATAAATATACTTCATTTTGTTCTATAGGCACCAAGTTGTATTCCATTGCAGAACCGAGATATTCATATTTCAGTCAGTGTGTATGTATAAGGTCTATAAACGGGTTTCTCTTAATGATAGGCTACCATACCAATCATTAATCGATAGGATAAGAATATAAAAGCGATACACAGAAAATAATAAGTAGGTACTAAAACAAGAAGATAACAGGCGGTCTAATCGCTAAAAAGCGATTTCTTCCAGACAACCTTTAGGTAGCGGAAAAAAGTTAAAATGACATGACAGAACTGAGCGTTTGACGTTTGATTATTTTATTTATTAATATAATCAGTATTTACAACAAGTTAATGTTATCTTTTTATTCTCATTATACATTAATAACCAAGTCATTCAAATTACCTGCAGGATGATTAAATGGCTATGAGTATAACACTTGAAAATATTATAGGTACACATAAGATAGCGTAGATAAACTACTTCAAACGTCTTTAAATGCGTTTATGTAGATAATTAATCAAGATATTTCAAAAAATATGACTAGTTAACCCACGACGAAGACGAATGTAGTTCACGCCATGTTCGGTAGCAATACAGCAATATTTGCAATGTTTGAAACCACATGGTTACATTTACATAAACAGTGTCCTTATCAGATAGTGTGAGATAAACATCGAAGTTTTGCGTTCCAACTGACGCGTCATGCTCGAGGTTTTGTGTTGCAAATTGGTACAATGCCGTTGCGCGCCAATGACGCGATGATTCGAGTCATGTCATTGTTGTATTGATCATTTTGTATTCCTCTTGTAGGTTTTTAGTGACTGAGGCTTATGTAGGTAAAATAATCAGTTTATTTTGTGTGTAAATTCCATTCGAGAGTACATTTGTTTGAAGTATATAATAGATTATGGATGCACTCATTGGTATGCAGCCTAGCGTAGCTTTGCCTTTTTAAGAGATAAGGTGTACTTATATAATTGTGTACTTACTTATAATGAAATTATAACAAGTATTATGGAAGATGCAAATAATCAGAATCATTCTGATTATATTTAGCTCACAAAATAGATATAAGGAAACTGGGCTTCATCCTCTGTGAAAAAGTTATTAAGTAACTACTGATTATGGAATTGGAACCTAAAGTAATTGCTTGTTCCAAATCAACTTCTGTTTTCATCTAAAGTTGTAACCAGTAAGTACAGTCAAGGAATTAAATTTCCAACCCACCTAAGGCTTAATATCGTATAGCAAACTGTCACCATAAGAGCTAGATAGAACACGACGTTGCTTTGACATGTCGCGTTTACGTTGACATTTTCGACCTTAATGCATTGCGAATGTCTAACAACATTTCAACGAAATGGGTAGGGAATTAAATTCCTTGACTGTACATTGTTTAATTGGAGTTTTAAAATTAACGAGTTTTTAACCCCGACCAAAAAGAGGGGTGTTATAAGTTTGACTTATGTATCTGTCTGTGGCATCATAGCTCCCAAACGGATGGACCGATTTCGATGCGGTTTTTTTTATCGAAAGCTAGTTTAATCGGGATGGTTCTTAGCTAAGTTTCATTAAAATCGGTTCACCCGTTTTCGAATTATTGAACTTTGAAATGACAATGTCGGGGGCTTTTCAACTTTTCTAAGTTGGTTCAGTTATTATTATTAACTTTTGGCTGAAGACTGTAGAACTCACCTTTTTTTTTATGTATAAATGTTCGAATGTGCATTGCAGTGTGTGCAACCACGGGCAAGCGCAAGGCGTGTGCGGACTGCTCGTGCGGACTGGCCGAGGAGCTGAATGGAGAGGTCAAAGAGACACCCAAATCTTCTTGCGGAAGTGTATGTACTATTTGTTTTAAAGGCTAAATGTAGAACAAGAACATTTTGAAATTCGGGACTAGATCTCACAGGACCTCACAATTTGTTAATTAGTACTGCACCAAATTCACTAACATTTCTTTAGCGACCTTAACCTTAGGTTCATTGTCATTTGCACGTCATAATAAAGCTCTTCCCTCAAACATAAGTAAGTGTGACTAAGCCTTTGGTTTGGACCAGGCATTGTTCATGTGGACTTTGTTTGTATTATGCTCTGAGGGTCCAGCACGACTTCGAATCCTGCGTAACGTTACGGTTATCGTATCGAGATCGAGAAACCTCATACTAAATTTTAGTTCCAAATACGCTCACGGGCGGGCGCTGTTCCAAACGTCATACAAACTCGATAACGTTTACTATTCGAATTAACGTGACGCAGGTTTCGAATATTCGTACTGGGGCCTCTGTTTGGATTTGCATTTACTGGTATTATGAATATTTCTACTCAAATCACTTACTATTTTTACCTTTTAGCACCTAACCTTCCCGTACTTAAACTTTGCTTAGTTTGGAAGATTTCCTTTAATCATACTTAAATATTTTTAACTTTCGACACAAAAAGAGGGATGTTATAGCTAGCTTGATCAAGACGGTTCTTAGCTAAGCTTCATTAAAATCGGTTCATCCGTTTTTTAAAAATTGAACTTTAAAATGACAGTGTCAGGGGTTTTGCAACTTTTTTAATTTTCCAGTGTTACCTTGGCGACGCGTTCCGATGTGCCTCCTGTCCGTACTTGGGCATGCCCGCCTTCAAGCCCGGAGAGAAGGTGCTGCTAGACCTCAAGTCCGACGTATGAGCCCCGGAGGCCTATTTGCTGGTATTCTGTTGTGATTTGTTTTATTGGTAATAAACTTTTTGTGAGTACTTTTGGACTGTTTTGCTTTTGTAGTTTTAGGCATGTAGATCATAGATTATTGAACTATCGTAGGTAACTTGTAAAATAATAACGCCATTCGGTTTCTCACTACCTAAAGCAATCCTGGTTTTCTAAATGGATAAAAAAGAGGCAGCTAAAGTCTCAAAAATACGGAGGCAAACATGTCCTTGCCAGAGATTAATTATTACAATACTTACAATTTTAAAATTTAGAATTATAATCGCGGTTTCAATGTCTCGAACTTAGCATTTATGTAGTCGAACCTCTACAATATCCGTAAGTAATGACTTAGTTTACTAAGCCTAAGGGTTATTTGGTTCAGAAAAAAAACACATTGATAGCAAATATTCAGTTACACATATTTTCTCTTCTTTTTACAAACAGTTAACTTGTTTTTAACACATCTCGGTCTATAACATCTTCAATTTACATTAATCTGAAATAGTACTCATTCCGCTATACAATAAAATATACATATATATATTTTGCCATTCTTCATATAATTATATAACAATTATATATATATTTTTCTATTACATAAATGACACAACTTTTCAAGTACCTATAAGCATCTAACTGATTATCTATTAGAACTTGGAGAGAAACTTGGCATTTGATTGAAACAAAGAGAGGGAGATTCCAGCCATTGTAACCGCATTGCAAATCTACGTCCAATGGACCTACTTTCGTAATGTGTTTGGCCTCCGTATTATATTCTGTGTATATACATTAGAATTTGGAATATCATATTATGATAAGGGAGTATTTACCCTTTCTTCTATTCAATTTAATCAAAGCCATCTCATAAAAATTACATTATGTAACAAAGCTCCAATTTTGGTTCTCTCTACGGCTAACAACTCCTGGTTTCACAAAATACATCCCTTTTCTTCCATATTAGTAAGAAAGAGATGCATGTTACAAAATAGAGGCAAAGTCACGACAAAATAGGTATCAGCCGTGCTAGTGTGATGCAGAAACCTGTTTCTGGTAAGCTGAATATCATTTCAAACCGATAATTAAAAATATGTTAATCATGGCAATAAATAACGTTTATTTAAATCAGGTTTTCCTTGATTGGACATTTGTTAATATTACCAAAAACAGCTATACAATAATAAGATATCTGAAAGATGGCACAGCGTTGTGTCGGAAGTTCTTGTTAGTGTCTGGGAAGGTTTAAAACTATTATTATGGACTGAGGCCTGAGCACGAATATTCGATTCCTATGTAACGAACCTAATCGAGTAGTACTACGTTATCGAGAAAATTTGTATGACATTTTGAACAGCGCCCCCCGTGAGCGTATTTAGTACTAAAATTGAATATACATTATCTCGATCGCGACACGATTACGTTACGTAGGATTCGAATATTCGTGCTTGGACCTCTGTGGGAACCATTACTGGCCAGCTATAAGGTTGTTTCTTGGTGTACGAACTTGCTAGGACCAGACATGAGACTATCTATAGCCACACGGTTACACGTTAGGTATCGGAATAGGCAAAGGAAATAGCGGATATCAATGTGGATTCATTCCAGTGTACTAAAGAGGTCAGGTCTTTAAATAATTTCACTCACTGCGTCTTTAACACACTAAATTTTAGGTAAATTTTACTCCGCCATTTCGAGCTATACCCTTGAATCGTGATAGTCACATTTAAATCGCCTCCGAATCATCTCTGGCTATAGTCCTTAGTATTTGTGAAAGACAAAGATTATTGTGATGTTTGGTCATTTTAGAATATGTCCGGACAAAGTTCGACCACGAAATAACCACCTACTATTGGCAACGATGAAACAGAACTAGCTAGGGTATTTCTATTCTCACTATGCAACGCCTAGGAGCTGTAGTCATTCGTGTAACTATAAAATAAGACTATTCTATCACACACACAGAATTAACCTTGCATAAACATGAACATGTAGAAAAATGGATTGACATGCATTGTCAAGATAGAGAAATGAACTTCGAAACAATCTTGAGCTTAATTTGTAGTTCTTTTAAAGTCCTTTAAACTTTATGTTTGAAAGTAATCATAGTGAAAGACATCACACTTTCGTACAGCAAGAAAATGACAATTAGCAGACGCCGTGTGCGCTCATGAAAACAATCATACACGAAATTCATAGCGTTCTATACTAATCAAAAACGTTGCTCACGTCGTACAATAAAGCGTCGCTTATTGTTGAGCAAAATTATAGTATCTGCGTGTGTTTCTAATGCAAACAGAAGTTAAAATTATATTCTGCTGATCTCCTTCTTTGTCTTTCTCTCTCACACACGCACATGCACTCACAAATGACTTTTTTACTTATACATATTTGGATAGGTATTGTCTGATCATAGTGTAAATTGATGGAAAAATATAACTTTCTTGACTTGTAGCAAAGGTTTCGCAGTCTCTCACTCACGGCACCACTACGCTGCCGCTGCTCAACTAGTTGGTATGGGGAATTCAAATTCCCGATGGCTCCACCTGTTGAACAGCTTAGTTGTGCCGTGGGTCAGAGTCAGGTTTTGCAAATGTTGCGAAAACTAAGTATTAAGTAATGGATTGCTATGATTACAGTATAGCGGCCGGACAGCTTCATTCAATTTCGTTTTACTAATTACATTACACACTGTCCAGCTGCAGTTTACATTACATTGTATTATTTACGATAAACTTTCGTATTTAGATGAAACCAAAACACGGAGTCGGTTTTTAAATATAAGCTATTTAATCTTTTGACATTTTAATATATTTGTAGTTGTGGAAGAACTTTGATTCTGCCAATTTTTATAATAAATATTGCGAATAAGGGGACGTCACCGCCCCAAGCTTCGGTTTAAAGGAATCCATCGTGCCCGCACGTCCGTCATGGAAACAATTTGTTTAGCACCTTTCATTGGAATTAAGTTAATACTTTCTGAATTGAAAATTTTGGGAAATAATACTTTTAGTAAGAAATTTTGTACTAATCGAGTCAAGCTTGGAAGTGGAGCTCGCGGCGAAGCGCGGCGAGAGCGCGCCATTACATAATAAATGCTCCTATCTCATAATTTAAGTAATGTCTCGAGAGAAACTACTATCCCACAACATTCAGTAAAGCGTCCCAGTCTTTTTATAAGTTTCTTTTCATCAAATTGAGATCTTGTTGTCGACTTGTTGGCGACTGGCGCGCGGCGGCGCCGGCGCGGCTCGAGTCTAACGTTTGTGAGGTAGGCTTAGTCATGATCATGATCTAATGAAAGCGCCTTGTTAGAAAATACCGATTAATAAAATGAGATCTTTCATTACAATTTACAATTACAAAATATAATAATAAACGTGATAAAACTAGTATTACATACATCGTACAACAAGTTTAGCTTTACCTACGCTTGCCGCCGGCGGCCGCAGTTGCCGGCCCTAATATTAACATACAATTAACAAGCACGTAACACTTTACGGTACAATGAAATAACTACCCTCCGCCGCCCGCCGGCGCGGGCACACCGCCACCACCACGCGTGCTCACGGACACGCTCACTCTACGTATCCGGTAGGCTGGGAGAAATCAAATTCAACGTCCAATTTTCATATTATGCAAGATAATTTTAGTTCGATCCGAATGAAGAAACAACTATGTTCGCTTAATAATATTTAAAATTAATTGGATTTTGATATGGCCTTTGTATTTGTCGTTATTTGGTTATAACGATATACATATGTATATAAAATCACAGACTCTACTTGTTTATGTATTTTGTTTCCGATTTTACTTGATTCCTTCAGTGAAATTTTGAGTAGGTATACAACAACTATACAGTTCTTACCAATAACGCACTTATTACTCTAAACATATATTTCCTTTATTCAAGCAATACTTCATGTCTACTCTGACCAATAACTACAAAATATCACAGACTGTGTGTTTATTATGTATACAACAATCTTCTCATAGAAAAGTTATGTGTATTACACATGGACGTCTAAATAACAATAAGAATGACATCTAACAACGTCATTAATATAGGTACATATATATTTCTTTTTTAAAATAGATATTAATAATGTATACCATCATTAAATAACACGATCAAATTATTTGTCAGATAATACCACCATTCTGCAGCGAAGTGCCTTATGCGTCTTGCTTTTGCGTCCACTTTTACTACTACCAGTAGACATAGACAAAGAGTCGCAGCGGGGTGTCCGAAGTCGGTTTGTTGTGGGGGAGTATTGCGCGGGATATGTCTGCAGTCACAACCTTGGGAGGGGCTCCGCGTGACCGTCTCAAACTGCGCGAGTGAGGAAGAGGCCGCTACAACGAAAATCAGTCGAAACTTAAGCACACGTCAGCCCATAGCTACCCTACCTAACATTCATTGTACCTTTAAAATAATATGCATTGCCGTCTCGGCGACTGACGATTTAAAATCTCATTGATTATCACAAAATCTAACCTACTATAAGATCTGGTAGAAACTTACACATTGTTATTTTTGTGCTCATTGAAAGTTTGTTACCTCGTACACCTACTCCACGATATTCTCGAAAATAAACATAAATTACATGATCCGTGTCAGTGTAATAAATACGTGCAAAAATATTTTGTATGCTTCTCTCCTACGGGTCTCGCAAAGGTCCGAATTATTAACCACATTTTTGTGATACATTTAGTTAGTAATGGAGCGTAACATTCAACTCGACTTAGGTATCATAATTACATACATATTTACATAGTCGTACGACACGACAGAAGCACCCGACAGTAAAAAGCACCTAGAGTTCCCAAAAGTGTAAGTAGCGAACCGCGGCCTGCCGGCGCGACACGCACTGGCTTTAATAGTCACTGCAGGTACACTGATTTGAAGTCGCCAATCCTTTGGAATAACAGTTTGCGAAGCGTTCGCTCGCTAATCAGGCAGGCCACGAGATCCACATTTCAACCGAACGGGAAGAATCTAAACGAAACGTACGCGTCGAAGACAAGTTTACGCGATCACAACACATCCAAGAGTCCGCGAGCGGTTCAGGCGTTCAGCGTTTCTTTGGAGGGGGGCGGTCGTCCTCGAGCACGTCGGAGGCGGACCAGCGCCGCTTGCGCGCGTCTTCCTTGACGCTGAGGTTCTCGGGGTGCGTCTGCGGGGGCGCGGACGCGGGGTGCGCGGGGTGCGCGGGGGGCGGCGGCGCGGGCGGCGCGGGCCGGCGCGCCACCAGCGACACGCACACGTCGCCCACCTGCAGCCGCTGCACGCGCAGCCCGTAGCGCGCCAGCGTGCGCTCCGGCTTGCACGACGCCCAGCCACGCCCGTACACGAAGAACGGGTGCTCCACCGTAGACTCCAGCTCCACCTGGAAACAATTGGTGTTCGGCTTAGTAAAGAACAACGAGACATGGAAACCTAAGGGAGGGAGAAGTATTGGTTAATATTCTGATTTTAGATTGAAAGCTCACATTAAATAAGCAAGCTATAATAATTATTTTGATGTTTCCGTTTGTCATTACATAGTGGTACACACTGTGTAAGGAACGGAAGTCTGTACTCGTAATCTGAACCTTGAAGAGATAGAATGGATCAAGGGATCATTATATTCATTATGCTGCAACATATTGTAATGTTGTTTGCACTAGAAGATAAATGTCCTACACTGACACTGTTATATCCGTATCTGACGAAGCCGTGTAACGATGACAATAACTATCTCATATTATGTACGAGGCACGCAAAACGATCGTCACTTAGTGATAGCCATTACGTGGCTTGAAACACACATTTATCGGAACCCCAGCAACACCTGCTGGCTTTGCAATTAAACAACGGAGTCAGCTCTGCACTGGCGCCACTAACAGCATGGTTAGATAAATTCAACGTCATATAATTATGCACATTATCTGCCAGTTAAAGCGAACATCAAATCGCTAGAATAAGACTTAAGGCCGTACTAAGACGTTCACTGAGGTCAAGCTTAAGGTTAGAAGGTAGTACCTGTGACCGGTTCCTGTCGTAAGTCAATGTGAGAGCCAGCCTGTCTCCGCGCTCGTCCAGCCGCAGCAGCGTGCACTGAGTGAGCGTGAGCTCGCCGCTGCATTCGGCGCTCATCACGAAGTCTTCCGTCCGCATCTCCTCCACGCGTCGGAGCGAACCGTCTTCGAGCCGGATTAGCGCCCCGCGGCAGAAGTAAGCGGCTGGTGCGCTCCGCTCTGGTGACATTGGCGGCTCCTGGAATTGATAATGAAGCTGTTGTACTGTCATAAAAGTACTAAAGGTCAGGTTAGTGTTTAGTTACCACCAGTTTCTGCAGAGAGCTGAATGTGTGTAGCTGAGTTTATTTGGTTACTTTGTGTATAAACACAGGTCAACGGCAAAAAGAACGGATAACTGTAATATCTTGGGAAAAAATGCTCTGTAGTGTGGCGACCGCGCATTGGAAAGTATGAGCACTTCCCGCGCGTAGCACCTATTTTTCATGTATTCCATTCCATAAACATTGCTTGCCAAGCCCTAGGGTAAATTATGACGATTCCTATAAACTAACTACATAACACATCATGAAAAATTTACACTTACATCTCTATGAATAGGCAGAGAAGCCGGCGCGGACACGGGCGGCGAATGCGACGACGCGGGCGCCGGCGGCACGAAACCCGACGTGGGCCGCAGCGGATAGTTCGGCGACTGCGGTACCCGCGTCCGATACAAGTACGGAGCGTACGAAGGATGGGGCAGGAAAGGTGCATAGCTGGGCACAGGGGGGAAAGAAGGGGACTGGGGCGCGGGCGGCGCCGGCATGTCGCGCGGGCGGCGCGGCGCGTACCGCGGGTACGGGCGCGGCGGCGGCGCGAGGAACTCGGGCGTCATGCCGGGCGGCGGCGGCGGCGGGAACAGCCCCAGCGGGCCCAGCGGTCCCAGCTGCGCCAGCGCCTCGCCGGGGAGCCTCGCCGAGATCATCGGACGACCTGCAAACAAGATAAACGTCGCGTTAGCCTTCTGTCTCTTAGCCACCTTGCCTCGGACCTTGAGGCGCACTCTCCGTGCTCAATACGCGCTGTCGAATGGGACGGCTAGGACTTTTAGCTTAAACAAATGTGAGATACCCTAATCTCTAATCTACTATTTACTTGTGACCGCAGCCGAAACGTAACGTAAATAAACGTATTTCTTGGGCAAAGTCCTGTTTTAAAGCTATGTATTTAAATATTTATTTAGGACTTCTAATCGTCTTAATAACAAAATAATTAACATCTTGAATTGCGATATAAAAAAAATTACAATTAGCGACCGATAATAACAATATTAAGTATAACAAAACCACTACGAGCCGCTCTTATCGTAGCTTTCAAACTCCTTATTATTTTGTATTAAACGTTTATTTATGTATGCACATATAAATTACAAACACTCAACATCTGTTAGATCCTTGAGTGTAGTATACGCGAGATAAGAATGTAGAGCGGGCAACGTCAACGTTATAAATAGCCTTATTCATCTAAAAGTTTAATTCAGTGTGCATGCGCACGGCGACTCGATGAGAGATGTAATCATTTTCGTCTTACGCCTTTGTTAGTATTAGCAAACGTTATAGCTATGACTGTTATTTTCCTACAGATCTGAGAGAATTTTCTCAGATAATTACAAACAAGAATTCAAACCACTCAAATGTTGACTGGCAGAGATCCCTTAAAGGGATAAGTTCGCCTTTGCACTCAAATGTTATTGTTGTAACTTGTGTTTTATCCTGTTTTTGGTACAATAAAGTGTTTACTTACTTTACTTACAAGAATTTTTCAGGAAACAAGCAGTCGATTAGAAAAAATCCCAAATATTCTATTTTAAAACTTTGACAGGTATTTTGCTCCAGCTTAGATATCTTAGCTTAGGTGTACCTATCTTCAAATCTGGTTGTGGTACCTATTTTTTTTTATATAAAACGAAAGGTATGTTGCTAAATTAAGAACACGCAAATTACACCCAACTGTCTCAGAAAACCTACAACGTCGCTGTACGTGTTGCCCCAATAAAACCCAGTTATGGAACACAAAAAAAAATTTTTTTGGTGTCCGATGCTGACAGGTCGAGTCTGAGAGGTTCTAATTAACAGAATCAAGGATGCGTGTCTCGCATGAGGTCTTGCATTCCCTCACGACGATAATTCGAAGAACAAAGATGGATGCACCTGCGCAAACACATCCCGCTCCTGTGTGTGTCGATTGTTTATTTACAATGCCATGGGATGGTGTGTGGGGCATGTCCTCACAGAGCTGTTTCCCTTGTTGAAGTGCTTTAAAAACTAATATAGGGTAGGGATGAAAACTTAACGCTTCTCATTTGGGTAGAAAGTATATTGAGGTTAATTTGTTTTGTAACATAATAATACTTAGGTATTACAAGTTTTTCGTTTGGGTACATGGAATAAGAATTTAATAATGAAAATAAATACACTAAGTATGAGCGAAATAGTGAGTTTGATGATAAGGTAAAGGCAAACGAGAAAGGAAAATAACTAGATCCTATTTTATCATAAATAAACTAGGTACGTACAAACCTGTACATTACAAGTACAATAGTACTACGCAAAAGCCGCAAAGTAACGCCTGATTCAATCAATTATCAAAAGTAGGTACTACATTACAATTCAAGTTAGGACGAAGGTAATCTGACAAAAGCTATTTACCGCAATGTTGGCATTCGTGGCGCTCCCGGAGTGGACTTTACCTAGGCAAATTAAGCTTTCACACCAGTGCCAGTGTTCAGCGCGGACACGAACCGTGCCCAGGTCTTAACTGCTGACACTATCGTCTCACTAAGCCTACTTTAGTTTATGTAACGATCCCCTCAAAACCTACCCATTCGGATAAGTCTGTAAACCCGATGTAATGCCTAAATGCCTCTTTTACATCACTTATGAATTGCCATGCTATAGGTATAGGTATATTGTTTGTCTTTTGTTTTCTGTAGTGCCTCCTGGGGATGTGTAGTTTTTAAGAGAAATAATCCGCAATACCCCATTTCATGTTTGTTAAAATTATGATAAATATTAATTGTAAGGCAAAGTCGTGCCAACTCGGTTCCTCGTACTTATTGTGCCATAGGAATATTACTCAACTGTATGCTTTCTAGACAGCTCACGAAACTGTCGACCTTGCCGATTGTAAGCATTTATAGAAAACCTAGAAAAAACATTGATCAGTCAAGGACTATTTTGCAATATTTAATTCGGTAAATAAATAATAATATAGGCAATAAAATAATCAAAGTCATTTGCAAAGTTTCACGTGAGCTCTCGAGGCATTGGCTTTATTATTATACAAGTTAGGCGCGCAGAAACCTGAACTGACTTTTAAATTGTTTTTTGCCAAAATTAGAAGCCATCATGGAGGTGAGATGTCGTCGCTCGCGTCTTCATTGTGTGCAAATATGACTCACACAGAGATGTCGGTCGTGACTAACTCGTTAAAAATTCGAGCCAATGAGCGGTTCGCGAGTTTAGCGGCCGGAGGGTGGTTGGACTATTTTAAGTTCCTTTCCCGGAACTCCTTAATATAAGTCCGAATCTTCCATATTTATGGGTACCTTTTTTAATTTCTACCCGGAAAGTGTTCACCTAAAAGTTATTGACGGTTTCTAACACATTCTTGACTTAAGTAAGTAGGACCAAGTAATTACTAGAAGCTGCACTGAAATATATTCGTTAAGGCCTTAGTACCTAGTACTTACTGAGCAACGGAACGATATAATTCTTACTACATTATTTTTACCCTACTAGAAAAAACGCTTCATGCGAATAAAGCCCCGGGCAAAGCTAGTTGGTTATGTTTTATAAAACGTATTTATTTTGCTCTACATTAAAGCTGCGCGTGCAATGAACAGTAAGTACATAAGCGGTTTAACAGGTGACGTGCATCGCTTTGACTTGAATGCGAATCCAATTATCGTTTGCTTCTTGTCTTGGCTCCAACAATTTACAGAGTACCTATTACATGTAATATAAGTAAAGCTAAGATTTAATAAGCTATCCTACAGCTATAAAATTAATATCCTTATACTACTTAGACATTTGGATAGTTGCCAGGTCTATTTTACATTCTAATAACAGTAATAAAATAACGCTTTAGGACATAATTACGACATAAAATGTTTTAAACAATTGATTAACTTATTATTTATTAAGACACGTTACTTTCGGAGGTCCTTATTTAAGGAACTAAAAAGAATTAATTTGCTCACCCGCGACCACACGTGTAAAACAGCTATTCGACAAATATACCTATGTTTTCATGCAATGCCAAATAAGTGAGCAAATTAATTGTTTATAGTTCTGAAAATGGTTCACTCTATGTAGAATAGAGTGAACCATTTATATTCATGTTTTGACACTAATAACTTTAGTAGGTTTTAACTTACATTTTAATGCATGATTTGAGCCAAATTATAACCTAGGTAACTCTTTATCTCTCGCTTGACAGAATTTAACGCTAATAAGGAACACTTACTTCAATGAAATTTGACGTTCATAATGCAAAAAAGCCCCGTTGATCGCCATTATGAACATAACCTCTTTCATAGCATTCGGAAACCGCGGCGGCGTAACACGGCGGCAAGGCCGCAGGTTCGCCGGCCGCCGGCAAAAACGCCGCAATGAATGACGGCCAAATTCCCAGCTCGCGAAAACAAATTACATCACCGACGCGGGCGCAGCCTTTCCATTCAAGCGTAACGTCGCTAATTGTTGGCCAAATATAATGCAGTTTCTATTCCATACTTAGCTATAGATAGAGACGGAGAGGTGTATAGAATCGGGTCGTTATCTCTGCTCTGTTGAGTGCAAATAAAAACTTGCCCGTAGACAAAATGCCTAGAACTAAACGATGAGCAAATATCTATTCAACTCTTAAAGTTTGGGCGTAAGAGATTTATACAATTTTGATCGCGACGTGTAGCGTTCTCGCTAGCAAACGTCTGTAAGGCCTCTTTTTTAACACGCTTATATTAGGTATATGTGTTTATAAAGTAACTATATTTCAACTGCTTTCGTGTTCATATTATGAAGTTGATGCCAAATTATTTAATTCTTTATAGTTACTGCTTCCACGTTGTCGGCGTACGTCTAGCCTGCACCAAATGCAATTGGCAACGGCTAGACGATGACAAGCAAAACGCGAAGATTGTCGATGAAATAGATTAAAAATAGAAGTAGCTACTGTACTTTTAACATGAACCTACCTGCCTACCTACTGAACTTCGCCAGTTCCAATTCTATCCAGTCTTAGGTAGCAAATTGTAGCAATAAATATCAGTAGGTACTACCTAAGAGTTGGAGGTTTCGTAATTAGAGTACTTACCTAATTATTTTTTCATTACAAAATGCAAAAATATCGCTTGTTTGGCTAAATGAATTGAAAGTCTTGGTTTTTTGCTCTACCTATGGCTCTAACATCAAAAAGATATTCGAGAGAGATCGATTGTTATCGATGAAGCAGGAAATGTTAACGTTGTATTTGTTGTAACGTTCTTACATTTGTATTCCAGCTTCAACATTTCGTACGTTTACACAATACAAAACAATTATCAGCTTTCGTAAATTAAATAACAAATTCTGTATTAGTTTGTTACAGTGTAACGCAGACTTTGGTCGCATTGTGCTAGTTATAATAATATAATGGCTGGCACGGCGCGTGTCGCGCTGGGCGGCTGGGCGGGCGGCGGGCGGGTCGATAGGGCGCCGCCCGTAACCTACTTCCGGCGCCCGTGACCTTGCGCCGCCATTCACGCCGCCGTCTTACCTCCCCCCCGCCTCCCAATCCCTCAGCCTAACCCCCAGCTCCCACAGACAAACTTTCATAAACGAGAACATTTCGCTTTCAGGTTTTATTTTTTTGCTTGAGCAGAAATAAGTTTGTTGATAACCGTCATCACCGGTCGTGTGTAAGCGAAGTTAATTATTGGTTCTGAAAATATTTTCTTTGCGAGGCTTAGCAATTATGGTTATGTTAAAATTTTCAGACTGCAAAAAATATTTTTACTTACCCATTTATAGATTCGATCCCCACAGGGGTTTTTTTAAATATTGATGGAATTATTCGCCCGGTTAGTCCGATATTTTCCGAGCGGCCGGCGCTGCGCAGTCACTCCACCAATAGCACTCTTTCATCCTTCAAATCTAAACCTGTTTAATACAAGCAATACCCCTATAAGTCTCTCATGAAATAGCATGATTTGCGTTTTGCCGTCGGATCTTTACTTAGATGATTACACCGACGGTATTTTATCTCCGGCCCGCGTGCCTAAGAGTTGCACAATGACTATAGTAAGAGCGTCTCGTACTCTTTGTTCTTTGCATAATTTTATTATGAATCAGCTGCTAAAATATGTGGAAAACATGAAAAGCAAATGTTACTATTACGCGCGTATTTACTTGCGGAGATGATGTAAGCATTGGGATGGGTATGACGGTTGCTACTTTAGCTGTCGTCGCTTCAGCCCACTTCCATTGATTGAACATAGCGAAATATAATAAGTTAATGGTATAAAAGCGGTATTGCGAACAATCACTCGATGGTAAACTACGCTCAAATATATAGCGAAGTGATACTGTGAATGGTCCTGAGTCAAAGGCTCAGCGGTGAAAGCGAGCGTGGCGCCATGGAAGGGTTGAAAATGGGAAATTCAGTTAATGGATACTTGAATCCGCCGCAGGAGGAGGGGGGGGGGACACGAGTTGTTTTTGTATTGCGGAGTACGAGGGCTGTTTGATAAGTACCCGTTTTCTAAATATATTAATATCACTGGCCGCAAATAAGTATACCACCTTTTTAAGCCATTTTTCAGAGGCGGGAAAAGTAAAAAAAAATGGCATTCTTTTGTTTTTTTTCTCATTTGACAACGATTCAGTGAAGGCGTGAACTTAAAAAAAGGATCGCCCAGGCTGGCCAGTTGAGGTGACTACAGACGATATGGTTAAGAAAATTGAAAATGTCGTTTTAGCCGACCACCGAATTAAACTTCGAGAAATCGTTGATGCTGTAAACGTTTCAATTGAGAGGGTGTACACATATTAGAAGAAAAATTGGGTATGAAGAAAGTATCAGCGAGGTGGGTGCCGCGTTTACTCACGGAGGAGCAAAAACGGAACCGACTGACTACTTCGGAGCAGTGTTTGGCCGTGTTCAAACGTAACCCGAAGGAGTTTCTGCGTCGTTTCGTGACCGTGGACGAAACGTGGGTCCACCACTACACCCCGGAAATGAAAGAGCAGTCGAAGCAGTGGATTTTACCGGGTGAACCTGCTCCAAAGAAAGCAAAAACCGTCCCATCGGCTGGAAAGGTCATGGCGACCGTTTTTTGGGATTCGCAGGGTATTATACATATTGACTATTTAGAAAAGGGAAAAACAATAACAGGGCAGTACTATGCCAATTTATTGGATGAATTTGACGCCGTGTTGAAGGACAAACGACCCCATTTAAAAAAGAAAAAAGTACTGTTTCCTCACGACAACGCCCCGGCTCATTCGTTCAGAGTTGTGACGGCTAAATTAGCACAGTTACGCTACGAACTATTGTCTCACCCGCCGTATTCTCCAGATTTGGCCCCATGCGATTTCTTTTTGTTTCCCAACCTAAAAAAATGGCTCGGTGGCAAGCGATTTGGAACAAATGACGAAGTCATTGCCGCCACAGAGGCCTATTTTCATGACTTTCCAAAATCATACTTTTTGGATGGTTTATTGAAGCTTGAGTATAGGTGGAACAAATGTATAGAGTTAAAAGGTGACTACGTAGAAAAATAAATGCATATACACAAAAAAAAATGTTTTTTTTTTTTCAATAAACGGGTACTTATCAAACAGCCCTCGTATTGTATCAGTTCCATGCTCTGAATGGCTATCTTTATTTACGTTACGTTTCAATCAGCAATAAATAAACTGCTACTACCCACCGGTTTTGAACGTTCAAACGCTTTACTTTGAAGTGGTACCTTACTCCAGTGTGCATATAATTGTATGCATTGGTTCTATAAAAGAAAACGGAAAGAATAAACGTGTAACAGCAATATAAAAAGGAAAGGCATTGGCGTTAACTCGTTACGTTGGACTCAATGACAGATAGCGCAATAGCGTGATAATAAACAGCGTGGAGGCGATGTAAGTATCAATAACGTAACATTCATTTCATGAACTAAAAAACAATTACTTTGCTCACCCGCGACCACTAATGACAAATAGTTATATCTGTGCGGCAAATGTATGTTTCCATGCAACACCTCCACCTCCACTGCTACACGAATCAACACATGCCACACAGACCCAACTATCACCACCACCACTATACTAAACGCTGACGCGTTTCGGCACTCTCCACGAGGCCATTTACGAAGCACAACAACAACCGCTCAACATGCCACCACTTCCACTACTGACATATGTAAACCATGTACTGAACTTAGTTAATGACAAAACCAACGTACCCACTAATATTTTATAAATTCCAAACTACCCTTTTATGTAAGTCCTAAACTACCCTTTTTTAAGAAATGAATTCCAAACTACCCTTTTTATTTTTATTTTTAATCTACGCCAGGTACCCCGTTATTTTTAACCGAGTACGGTAAAAAGAGAAGTCATGTTCTCATTATTACTATGACACATTATTAAAATTAGAACCAAGTCGTAACAAAGGCGAAGAAACCAAATTAACTTGTTCATTAATAATAGACCCCATGTTGTTGTACCTAATTATTTCCAATTGTTCTAAAACCGATAGCCGCAAACCCTTATCACAATAATGTAAAATTTCGTACGTATCTGAGTCTAACAACGAATGATTCGTTTCTAATAAATGCTTGGCAAAGTTTGATTTCTCTGGATGATCATGCCTATATGACGAGACATGCTCTTTAAATCTAGCATCAAAGCTTCGACCGGTTTGTCCAATGTATACTTGACTACAGTCGCCACAAGTGAGTTTATATACGCCCGACCTGTTCCCTTTATCCACCTTTTCTTTGTTATTACAAAGTCTAGAACGTAAAGAATTAGTAGTCTTAAAGGCAACATTGATGTTATTTGATTTTAAAATATTATAAATCTTGTCAGACAACCGGCCAACATAAGTAATACTAGATCTAAATTTGTTAGTAGGCTGAGATGGCAACGCAGAGTAAAGCATGCTATTCACTATCCGTCCCTGCTTCTTTTGAACCAGACTATTAACCATTGCTGTACTATAACCATTTGTTGTTGCTATCTGATATATAGTATGTAACTCAGAATCATAATGCTCTTTCGACAGAGGTACAGTTAGTAGTCTATGTACATAACAATGGAAAGCAGCCAGTTTATGCTGCCATGGGTGAGTAGAATTTGCAGGTATGACAGTATCTGTGTACGTAGGCTTACGGTAAATTTGAAACTGGTGCCTATTATTTACTCTTGTAATAGTTAAATCCAGAAAATTTAATGAACGATTTTCCTCTAATTCTCGTTTGAACTTTATTTTTGGATGTTTGTTATTGAGAGCACTAATAAACAAATCTAGCTGCCTCATACTCCCCTTCCAACATAAAATTAAATCATCAACATACCTATAATAATATACTAAATTGCTGTTCCCCACTATATATTGTTTTTCAAAGTTATCCATAAAAACGTCAGCCATTAAAGGACTAAGAGGTGACCCCATTGCTAAACCATCACTCTGCAAATAATATTGACCATTAAATCTGAAATAATTTTGTTTCATGCATAAAGTTACTAATTCTATTAACTCACAAACCTCCCCCGGATGTAAACGCTTCCTTTCTAAGTGACATCTAAGAATATTTAAGGTTTCACTATATGGTACGTTGGTTGGTGGTTGGTTGGTTGGTTGGGTTGGTAGGTTTTTTAGGTCTTTATGAAACGCGGCGGTGGGATCCCTACGTAAATTCAAAAAACCCTCTCCTTGAATGATGTCATTTACTTTATCATTATATTGACCCCTTTCTAAAACAACAATACAATTGCCCTTATCGGCCTTAGAAATTACCAAATCATTGTCATGGACCTTTTGCTGAATAGAACGTAAATCTGCATTTACCTTTGACACCGAACAAAAGAGGAGCAATGTGATTCCCATGAATCCGCAGGCACCAATTTTATATGGTTTACCTAAAATTCACAAGGATGGTGTTCCTGTTCGCCCTGTTGTTTCATACGTGAGTGCTCCAGCGTATAAAGTAGCGAGGAAGTTAAATAGCATTGTTCGGGAAAAATCATCTTTTAAGCCAATATATAGTTTAAAGAATAGTTCAGATTTAGTAAATAAAATTAAAGACATTAATATACCGCCAAACTCAACATTACTTTCTTTAGATGTGGATAGTTTTGTTTACCAACGTACCATATAGTGAAACCTTAAATATTCTTAGATGTCACTTAGAAAGGAAGCGTTTACATCCGG